>JAKUCV010005749.1:3972-31978 GCA_028386065.3 Turnera subulata | reverse complement strand
TCTCCTCTTCCACCGGCTTCTCTTCCTTTTATAAGCTGAAAAATACTATTACTCATGTGAATTCAATAATACAGTTCGTCCATATTACGGGCGAATCCGATCCGGACCAGAAAATAACAGATACCCCCTTAGTTATTTTCCGGTGTGATTTTCCGAGAAATTCCGAAACCCGAAAAATACCAACTTAGTTTCGAAAAATACACGGGAAAATCACGAGCGCGGGAAAACCCTCGGTTTCGAAAAACGACTCCCGATTTACCTTGAATTAATTACCTAAGATTAATTCAACAGTAAATCACGGTAAATAGACTTTTACAGTCCGGTAAAAATCCAAAATTTTTACCCGGGCTGTTACACGGATATTTGGTATATCCAAACCACTGGGTATTCGGTATACCCCAACCTCAGGCAACATCATGCCAACCAGATATTCGGCATATCTGAGCCACTGCGGATATTCGGCATATTCGAGCCACTGGGTATTTGGTATACCCTAACCACAGGCAAAAGCCAAACGGATATTCGGCATATCCGAGCCACTGGGTATTTGGTATACCCTAACCACAGGCAACAAGCCAACAAATCAAGTAACCGACCATAGCATCCCAAAATTAATTTCCAACCATCGGGTCGTACCACTACTTTCCACATGACAATGATAACAACATCTCAAATCAATTCCAATTCCAATTCATATTCCAATTTCTTTTTCTCAACTTCTACAGTCAATAGTTCAACATCAATCTCAGCATATTAACCACAGAGTCAATATCACAGTCCAAAAGCAACAATAATATCCACAGCAGATACTCAACCAACAATCAACAATTCAGCAGTTCAATCGAACAACAAAGCACACAAAGTATTACAGGCAACATAACAAGGGTTATTCATCCTCACCTTAGCCGATAATCAATTATGGAATTGTCCAGCAAGTTCCAAGTCCGGTTCCTCAGCAAATTGTTCGTTATCAACTCCTATATTAATCAAATAATATGCACACATAAGATGGTATGCAAATGCCTTGCTAATACTGTATACCGGAAACTAAATATAAACTCGGCTCGGTTACTCCCCCGGTTTAATTTTCCATTATTATCATCATTCACCATTTATTTTCAAGTGCCCAAAATACTACTCTATATTCACTCCTATACCCGGGTATTATTCCGGTATTTTATTACCTTGATAATACCCTTTCCAAAATTATTCCTTAAGTATGTACTTTCCAAAATACTATTTCTACAATCATTATTTTTCTTCCATACCATATAATATTTTCCAAAATTATTTCCTCAAAATATTTATTTCCATACCATATTATATTTTCTCAATCTCATTTTTATTTTCTTCCATTTTATTTCCCAGATTTCATTTTCTTTCTATTTCTTTTCTTTTTTTAATAAAACCCTGGACTGGGCCCAAGTAGTGCTAGCCCAGCCCACTGCACAAGCCATCTCAAGCCCCAACAGGAGCCCAAGATCTGGCCCGCGCAGTAGGCCCAGCGCACAGCCCACCCATCCAAAATCCAAGCCCAAAGCCCAACCGTTTCAACCCAACCATTTAGCCTACAAACCTTTCTGACCCAAACTCAACCCGCGGGTCGACCCGACCCTTGGAGGTCCATCCGGGTCGGCGCCTTACAGCGGATCTGCAGCTCACCTGCAGCGACGGGATGGCGCGAGGGCGGCACCGGGGCGAGGCGGACGGCAACGCGGCGTCGCGGTGACGCGGCAGCAGGGGCGGGGAGTGCAGGCGGCGTTGCTGCGGTCGGCGGTGCGCACGAGGAAAGGAAGGAGACGACGGCTCCGTTCGGGTCGTCTTGCTGGTCGTCGCGCTCGGGGTGAAGGCGGAGGCGACCGGTTGCGACGGAGGGAGAGGGAGAAGGGAGGGAAGGTGCATGAGGTGTTGGTGGCTCGAGTGGGGTGTGGCTCACGGCGGTTGGTGGCGGCTCGGCCGCAAGGTGGAGAAGAAGAAGGAAGTAGGTGGTGGTGACGTGGCAGGGGTGTTGGTGTGTGTTGTGTTTGGGTTTTTTTTTTCTTTTTTTTCTTTTTCTTTCCTTATTTTTTCTGGTTAGTTGCAGGAAGGAAATGGTTTTTGCAGGGTGGTTTGAAAACTTGCAGAAGATGATGAAGTGCACTAGGAAGATAGAGGAAAAATAATTTTATAGGCAGCAAAATCTCTGGTTAATCACAAGTGAAATAGGTAGTTCACAGGCTGAATAGGAATTGGCGGCTGAATAATTGAACTTCAATTATGCAGTTACTATGCTGCATGTGAAGTGTGACCCACCTGGACCAGAAAATATCCGGTATACCCACTTAACTTTATTTCTGGCCCGATAACTCGAGGATAAACCCGGCTTTTCCTAAGATTGCCGGACCCGGAAAAATTCCAACTTTGGTCCGTAAAATCTGCAGAAAAATCCCGAGCGTGGGACAAGGCTCGGTTTCGGAATCCAATACTCGATTTACCATAATTTAATTACCCAAGATTAAAAATCAATAGTAAATTACTGTAGATTAACTTAAACAGTCCCGGTAAAAATAAAATTTTTACCTGGGCTGTTACAATTGTGTTTGTTGTGGTTTGTCTCGGGATGTTAATCCCATGGTCTTGATTGTTGTCGGGATGTTTAACCCAGCACTTTGATTGGGTTTGAATATTTATTTTCGTGTCTTGGCCATGAGTATAATGGAATAATTAATGAATTGTGACAAGGATGTCGATCCTTGATTTTTGGATAGGGATGTCTATCCCGGTATCCTGGTTAGGGATGTCGATCCCTACGATTTGATTTTGATAACGATAATATAATTGTCACGTGGAAAGTAGTGGTACGACTCGATGGTTTAAGACTATTTCGTGGTGGCCTTGACCTGGGTTACTTGTGATAAGCATGTCTATGCTTGGGATGTCTATCCCGTGATAATTTTTGGGATGTCTATTCCTGGGTTCGTATTTTTGGGATGTCGATCCCTGGGTTCTCTGGATTTGGTCTGGCACCCGGAATGTGTTGATAACCAGGTCTGACCTCTAGCTTATCCGTGACGGGGCCCGGAAAGATAAAATTGGAACAATGGATTTTATTTGAGTCTTTTCGGTCTTGGACCGATTTTGGGTCGAGTCTCATTTTGGTGTGTTTAACTGTTTAGCCTGTGTTTGCCTTGAGTAATTTTAGTGTGCATATTGATTGTCTTTCCTTCGTCGGTGAGCACTTCGGACTCACCCCTCACCTGCTGGCTTTCATCCCGTAGGATGAGTTACTTTTGGTACAGGATTGGTGCATTCCAGACAGGCTGCGGCGTTATCCCTTGGATAGGACTTGGATCCATAGTTTGCATCTATGTCGCATACAGTGTTTAGTGAGTTGTTAAGTCTTCCGCTGTGCATTTTATCGATATTATTGGGCCATTAGGCCGGTTTTGTTATTTATGATGTTTCCTATTTTGGGCTATTGGGCCCGGGTTTCAGTTGTGTACACTGTATGCTTGGGCTTATTTTGGTTGGGTTGTCACAGTTCCGGCACGTGTTTACTGTGTACGGTAAATACGGGTCGGCGCGTTTCATATACCTTGGAAATATTTCTGGAAATTATAATTATACATTATTATTTCTCTGGAATATAGTATGTATATGTTATTATTCTTGGAAAATATATATAGGTATATTTCTGAAATCTATATATTTATGTTGAATTATAATTGTTGGAAAATATTTTGTCTTAGGAAATAAAAATGTATATATATTAAATTGTATTTATTTTCAGAGTAAGTTTTTATGATTATATATTTTCTGGGAAATAACATATAGCATATGATTAATATATATATATATATGGTAAATGACAATATTTAGTAATTATATTATGGTAAATAGTTTTATTAAAAATGTAATATTTTAGAAAATAAATATATACATATGTTATCTTTTTCAGAAAATTATGGTAATTATTATTTTGGAAAAAATATATTATTTAATGGAAATTTTTGGATTTAATATTTTTGGAAATATATTTTTGTAACCTTATATGCATACGATATATTTTCTGTAAAGGGAAATAAATAAAAGATATGTAACCGGGATGGATTATTACGCAGTTTGGCATCATAGTATACCGATTATGTGCATTTATGTGTATATTACTTTGGTTGTATAGGTTCGGATATCGGGCAGTTTCCCGAGGAGCCGGCGTCGGACCGGTCATTGTTTCCGGAGTTGAGTAATCGGCCAAGGTGAGGATGGATTTCCTTCGATATGTGCCTATATTACTCGGTTATTGTGTTTGTTGATTATTGCATGTTGCATTTGCTGTGGTTTGGTTCGGGATGTTTATCCCATTGTCTTGATTGTTGTCGGGATGTTTATCCCAGTATTGTGATTGGTTTTTGAACGTTTATTCTTGAGTCGTTTTGGCACCAAATAAAATGGAATAATTAATGAATTGTGACAAGGATGTCGATCCTTGATTTTTGGATAGGGATGTCTATCCCGGTATCTTGGTTAGGGATGTGGATCCCTGTGATTTGATTTTGCTGACGATAATATAATTGTCACGTGGTAAGTAGTGGTAAGACTCGATGGTTTAAGACTGTTTCGTGGTGGCCATGACCTGGGCTCTTGTGATAAGCATGTCTATGCTTGGGATGTCTATCCCGTGATTATTTTTCGGATGTCTATCCCTGGGTTCTTATTTTTGGGATGTCGGTCCCTGGGTTCTCTGGATTTGGTCTGGCACCCGAAATGTGTTGATAACCAAGTCTGACCTCCAGCTTAACCGTGACGGGGCCCGGAAAGATAAAATTGGAAATTGGGTTTTATCTGAGTCTTTTGATTTGTTTTATTTTGACGGTTTGAGCCTGTTTTTTACTTGAGTAATTATAGTTGCATATTGATTGTCTTTCCTTCGTCGGTGAGCACTTCGGACTCACCCCTCACCTGCGGGCTTTCATCCCGTAGGATGAGTTATTTTTGGTACAGGATTGGTGCATTCCAGACAGGCTGCAGCGTTATCCCTTGGACAGGGCTCGGATCCATAGTTTGCATCTGTGTCGCATACAGTGTTTATGTGAGTTATAAGTCTTCCGCTATGCAGTTATTTGAATAATTGGGCCAATGGGCCGGTTTTGTTATTTATGACGTTTCCTATTTTGGGCTGTTGGGCCCAAGTTTCTGTTGTACACACTGTATGCTGAGTTTGATTTTGGTTGGGTTGTCACAGTTCCGGCACGTGTTTACTGTGTACGGTAAATACGGGTCGGGGCATTTCATTTTGGTAGTGGAGCGGGCATTAGGTCTTGTTGAGCAGTCTTTGTGTGTTTGTTGTCTTGGTTGCATAGTTCGCTCCATTGTTTATTATTTTATATCATTTAGTTAGTGCATTATGGATCCAGTCAAGGGACGCCAGCTGTCGCAGAACATACACATAAGAGGTAATGATTCCATAAATAAACGGAAATACAAATATTATTAATATTGATATTACAAACAGAAACATTACATTGATATTTTATAAAAAGAGAAAATACATTTATCTTCTCGGAATGACGATGACCCTGAAGCTGTTGGGGTCGTTGTTGATGTTGACTTGGATGCTGTCGCTCCACGAGAACCACATGCCGCCTACGTTGTTCTGGCCTGGAAGCTCGTACCGGTTTTCTTGAGGGAACCGGAGTGGGATGAGACCGTGATCGTCTTGAGGCTGCCACTGGGTCTCGGTGAGAAGAACCATGTTTGGTTTGTACTGGTTCTTCAGGTCCCTCAGAGTACGCGAGAACTCCAGGGAACGCCTTGCGACTCCTCTGCAGTTCCACACCAGTAGTCGGGCCTTGGGCCAAGTTACGGGCAACCGAGTGACTCTTGGCATGCTCTGGGCTGTCATCGAGAGCTGGTAGTAGGTGCCTTGCTCTAGGGTATGGCAAGTGGACTCTAGGTTGAACTCCTGAAGCCTTTCCGAGATGAAGAATATGATGGAGTTTGCCGATCAGTAGTAGGAGGTCCTTAGTGTGCCATGGTCCTCCAGGAAGAACATCTCTTCCATGGGCGTGATGAAGAACCGCGACGAGTAGAGTTTGTCGACGAAGACTAGACGAGGCATTCTGCCGAGCTCGTTCGGTAGTTCTTCGGGACGCTCGTTGACCATACTGTAGGCCAGTCGGTTCCTTCTGCCTAGGTTGGCACCTTCGACGAAGAAAATGGAAGATGGAGCAGGTATCGTGTTTGGACGAGTGGGTATTTTGTTTTTGAGCGTTGTGGTTTTGTTTTTCTGAGCATTTTGTTTGCTTTTAATGCTTTTGATGATTTACACCTCACATCTTCGTCTTTTACACTCTTATGGGGAGCGTGTTTACTATTTTCGATTTTCAAGATTTGCTTTTGAAAATTGTGTTGTTGCCTCATTTATTACTTTGTTACTTTATATATTTTTCAGGCTACCAATGCCAGAGTTTTTCAGCTTCTTTCCATCTCATAATTTTCTTTCGCTCTGGCTACTTTGTCTTTTCTTTTCATGGTCTTACTATATTTTTCTTGCATCTTTTATCACATGCATTCGTGACCGTTGAGGCTAGACTGATGGGACCACACCTCGAGTAGAGCGCATGTGCGACAAGCTTACACCTGTTTGGACATCGTGGAGAGATACGAGACTTGACAGACGCTTTTGGCTCATGCGGAATTTGTGAACAAGTGGGTAACGTTTCTATCGAGGGACACAGGACGCTCTCGTGATCGTCACCATTAGCTTCGTATGTCACGTTTCTCGGGATCGAGGATCCTTAGGACCGATTTGGGCGTCGATCATGAAAACATGTTTTTGTATTAATTACTTTATGTTTTGATTTTGTTAAACGTGTTTTGTTTTAACTTCTTTATATTTTGGTTTTGGTTAAACGAGATTTAATTTTTAATTTATTTATATTTGATTTTATAATCTTATTGTTGATTTTTAATCTGCTTTGAGATGTTTTGTTTTTCTGTTTAACATAAGATTTCGTAACACAGGAATTTTGATTTAAAAGGAAACTTATTTTATTTATTTTATAATAGTTTTACAACGGAGAAGAAGTACTCTATTGAGCTACTTGCTTCTCTAGGTCTTTTACAAACTTCTGGACGTTTTTGACGTGAGGAAAGAGTTCCGCGCACGCCAGTTCGATCTGCGCCACCGCCGAGCTGATCTTCTTCAGTGAGACGTTCAGCTGCTTCAGAGTCTGCTACGGAGTGCTGCTCTCAGCTATCGCCTTGCCCTTTCAATCTTCAGCCTTCTTGTTGGCACGCCTCTTTCGTCGTTTTGGGGAGACGACCATGTGCTCTTTCAGGCCGATGATGTTGGTTTTGAACCGTTTCTTGGGAGGTTCTTCATCGGAGCTTGTCGGGAAGGCAGTGCCGCCGATGTAGCTGTTGTTCTCGGAGTCTGAGGTTGTTCTTGATCTCAGTGGAGAGTCCATGACTGTGTGAGTTTGCCAGTCATGAGGTTTGGTTCTTATAGAGGACGAGATGTCGCTTAAGGGTATAAGCGGTATCTCGGGTTGAGGTTGGACACCTGGCAGAGTGTGCCAGAAGCTTATCGTGGTAGGACCCACGAATAAGACAGAATTTCAGGGACGAAATTCTTTTTAAGGTGGGTAGACTGTAACAGCCCGGGCAAAATTTTTGATTTTTACCGGGACTGTAAAAGTCTTTTTACCGTGATTTACTGTTGAATTAATCTTGGGTAATTAATTCAAGGTAAATCGGGAGTCGTTTTTCGAAACCGAGAGTTTTCCCGCGCTCGTGATTTTTCCGTGGATTTTTTCGGGCCTAAGTTGGTATTTTTCGGGTCCCGGGATTTTCGGAAAAATCACACCGGAAAATAACTAAGGGGGGTATCAGTTATTTTCTGGTCCGGACGGGACTCGCTGCATTATTAAGGAGTTCACAGGATTAACAGTAATTCACACCTATAAAAAGAAGAAATCAGGAGAGGAAGAGGAGAAGAGAAAAAAAAGAGAAAAAGAGAGGAAAAGAGAGAAAAGAAGAAAAGGAAAAAAAAGGAGAGAAAAAAGAAAAGAAAAAAAAGAAAAAAAAAGAGAAGAAAAATCAGAAAAAAAAGAAAAGAGAAGAGGAAATGAAAAGAAAAGAAAGCACCAATCAGAAAATAGAAAAAGAAAAGAAAATGAGAGAAAAAGAAAAGAAAAGAAAAGAAAATAGAAATAAAGAAAATGCAGAAAAGGGAAATCGGAAAAAAAGGAATGAACAGTCGTCACCTTCTCCTCTCCCCCGACAACTGTTCACGCGAAGCCGTTCCACGCCGCGTCTCGTGCCACCGCCGCCACCACCATGCTCGCCGTCCCGTCGCCTTCTCAACGCCGCTTCCCCCGCTTGATTCCGCCGCCGGACGCGCACAGCAGAGCCGTTGACCCGGGGCGAAACCCGCGGATCTCCCTCTCCGCGCCGCTGACGACGACACCGGTGACGCAACGCCTCTTTTCCGCCGCCCTCGCGCCGCACCAAGTCACCTGAAGCCGCAGCTGAGCTCGCCTTTCCTTCCCTCAGCCTGATGTCGCGTCGCCGCCCCTATACCCGCTGGTAAGGTCGGGTTTTACCCGTTTCCTTGGCCGGGTCGCGTCTGGGTTGGATCCTAGGCAGCCCGTTTTACATAAAAAAAAAAAACAAAACATATATATATGTATATATTAACTTATTTTGGTGGTTTTAATTTGAAAAAAAATATATATATTTATATTTTGAAAATATAGTTAGTTTAATTATGCTATTGGGAAGAAATATATATATATGTATATGCACTTGATTTTGAAAATTAAAGATAGTTATATTATGTTTTGAAAATTAGAATTATGTTTATTTAGAAAAAAAAGATATATACCTTGGAAATATTTCTGGAAATTATAATTATACATTATTATTTCTCTGGAATACAGTATGTATATGTTATTATTCTTGGAAAATATATATAGGTATATTTCTGAAATATATATATTTATGTTGAATTATAATTGTTGGAAAATATTTTGTCTTAGGAAATAAAAATGTATATATATTAAATTGTATTTATTTTCAGAGTAAGTTTTTATGATTATATATTTTCTGGGAAATAACATATAGCATATGATTAATATATATATATATTTGGTAAATGACAATATTTGGTAATTATATTATGGTAAATAGTTTTATTAAAAATGTAATATTTTAGAAAATAAATGTATACATATGTTATCTTTTTTAGAAAATTATGGTAATTATTATTTTGGAAAAAATATATTATTTAATGGAAATTTTTGGATTTAATATTTTTGGAAATATATTTTTGTAACCTTATATGCATACGATATATTTTCGGTAAAGGGAAATAAATAAAAGATATGTAACCGGGATGGGTTATTACGCAGTTTGGCATCATAGTATACCGATTATGTGCATTTATGTGTATATATTATTTTGGTTGTATAGGTTCGGATATCGGGCAGTTTCCCGAGGAGCCGGCGTCGGACCAGCCATTGTTTCCGGAGTTGAGTAATCGGCCAAGGTGAGGATGGATTTCCTTCGATATGTGCCTATATTACTCGGTTATTGTGTTTGTTGATTATTGCATGTTGCATTTGCTGTGGTTTGGTTCGGGATGTTTATCCCATTGTCTTGATTGTTGTCGGGATGTTTATCCCAGTATTGTGATTGGTTTTTGAACGTTTATTCTTGAGTCGTTTTGGCACTAAATAAAATGGAATAATTAATGAATTGTGACAAGGATGTCGATCCTTGATTTTTGGATAGGGATGTCTATCCCGGTATCTTGGTTAGGGATGTTGATCCCTGTGATTTGATTTTGTTGACGATAATATAATTTTCACGTGGTAAGTAGTGGTACGACTCGATGGTTTAAGACTGTTTCGTGGTGGCCATGACCTAGGTTCTTGTGATAAGCATGTCTATGCTTGGGATGTCTATCCCGTGATTATTTTTGGGATGTCTATCCCTGGGTTCGTATTTTTTGGATGTCGATCCCTGGGTTCTCTGGATTTGGTCTGGCACCCGGAATGTGTTGATAACCAGGTCTGACCTCCAGCTTAACCGTGACGGGGCCCGGAAAGATAAAATTGGAAATTGGGTTTTATCTGAGTCTTTTAATTTGTTTTATTTTGACGGTTTGAGCCTGTTTTTGACTTGAGTAATTATAGTTGCATATTGATTGTCTTTCCTTCGTCGGTGAGCACTTCGGACTCACCCCTCACCTGCGGGCTTTCATCCCGTAGGATGAGTTATTTTTGGTACAGGATTGGTGCATTCCAGACAGGCTGCAGCGTTATCCCTTGGACAGGGCTCGGATCCATAGTTTGCATCTGTGTCGCATACAGTGTTTATGTGAGTTATAAGTCTTCCGCTGTGCAGTTATTTGAATTATTGGGCCCAAGTTTCTGTTGTACACACTGTATGCTGGGTTTGATTTTGGTTGGGTTGTCACAGTTCCGGCACGTGATTACTGTGTACGGTAAATACGGGTCGGGGCGTTTCAAATTTAGGGTTTAAGGTTTTTAAGTTTTTAGGGTTTAAGGTTTACGGTTTACAGGTTTTAGAGTTTAGAATTTAGGAATTTAGGGTTTAAGATTTTAGGTTTTTAGGATTTATGATTTAAATTTTTAAGATTTAAAATTTAGTGTTTTGGTGTTCATGAGTTTAAGATTTTATGATTTATGGTTTAGAGATTTTTATGATTTTAGATTTTGGATTTTTTATGTTTTTAGGTTTAGTATTTCTTTTATAAAAATAAAATTTTACGGTATTTATATTTCTATTTTTTATTTAGAGATATTTTTTGCTATGAATTTAAAGTTTGAGAGGCTAAAATATAAATAATTCCATTAAAATATTTAGATTTCTTTCTTAAAAATAAAAAATAATGTATTTTTATTTTTATTTTTATTTTTTTGTTTAGGAATTTTTTTTCTTTAAATTTATTATTTGAGGGACTAACACGTAACTTTTTCCATTGAAAAAGTTAGATTTAACAAAAGGACTTGACAGAAATTAGGTTTACGACTTGTTTTTTGTAACTAATAAAGGAATAGGACTCAGAAGTACGTTTTTAAAGGTATAGGACTTAGTTACAAAAAATAAAAAGATTTTGGGCTTAAAAAATAATTATCCCCTTGAATTTTGACCCCTGCAACTAAATTGACCCAATTTTGAAAACTGATGTATTAAATTTACTCAATTATGAAAACTCACATATTAAATTGATCCAATTATAAATTCATGTATGAAATTGGCTAAAATATACAAATTGATGTATAAAATTGGGCATTATTACCATTTTTCTTATAGTTAACTCTCTCTCTCGCCATTTATTCTCTCCCTCCAGTTTACTTTGTTATTCTCTTAGGCTGGATAAATCTGTAAAGTTTTTCAGCTGGGCTTATTCTCAAAAAAAGAAAGTTTTCTAGTTGGGCCTAAACCAAGCACAAAAACTCAAGATCTATAGCATTTTTCAGTTGGTCCGTTTTTAGAAGGACGGGCTTAGTGTATGTACGACATTGTTCATCCAGATTCAGCGCATTTAGAACCCGCAGATCAGTGGTCGTAAGTGGACTGTTTGGCAGGCCCATATCAGTTTCTGTGCAAGCAATGAGTCACAATTAAATTAATGGAAAGGAAATTCAGCAAACAAATCTTTGTATTATTGAAATCCCACAAACAAACAAATTGTATTACATTCAAAGAACTAGTACTCGGTAGACCAAAAAAAAAAAACTCCAGCGGAGTTGACAAAAGTATAGGCAGCTAACTTACTAACTAGCTTCTTACTTTATCTGAGGCATCATACATTTTTAATTTATTGGTTCATTTTTAAAGGAATGACACGACTGAAAGTAGAGTTTGTATATAGCATTAAAAAATAATAAGAGTAATCAACTAGTAATAAGAAACAATTTCTATCTAACATTGTGGCAGATCAGCGGGTGGAGGCGGCAGTATAGAATCCGGCGTTTTCCCGTTCTCTACCACAAAAGCTGTGGCCAAACCCAAGGACGCGTGCGAATCCAGATGGCAGTGTATAATCCACACCCCTGCAATAAAAACATTCAGTATCATTAAATTTTACATAATTGAGATATATAATAACATGAAGATTATGACAAAAAAAATAATAACATGAATAATTCCTCGCGTTATCTTTATCCTGTATCGCGTTATTCACGATTAATGTTGACTAATCCTCTTAGTTATTAATTATATCTTAAAAAAACCCTCCTAGTTAATAAGAGTACTCCCGAGAGAAAACAACTAATTTTCTCAACCAATTTCACATCCAATTTGCTGGCACAGTGTCAAGACTAATCATGTATGACGCAATTGACATTTGACATCAACGCATAAACCTATAAAGCCAATGACAATGTTTCTTTAGCACACAAGATATACATAGATATATAGCATATATATAGTTTGATCAAGTAGAATGAATAAACTATTAGTATAAAGTTTTATACCTGGATTATTGGCCCGGAATCTGATGACAGCCCAACCTCCAACTGGCACAGCGATAGTGTTGCGCATCTGTGGATTCACAAGATTGAATCTCTTACGATACTTTCTTGGGTCATAATTCCCAAACCCTTGTGCCAAAATATGAAAATTGAAGCCGTGGATGTGAATTGGATGATTCTCCACCCCAATAATGGCGGTGTTTTGTAACACTATCTCCACCACCGCGTTGTATTTGAGCACCTTCGATTTGGTCGTTCTTGGAGCAAAAAGTAGGGAAGGATTGCTGTTTACGCTCGCATTTGTGAAGTCGTATTTTATAGCGGGCGTATCAGGGAAATCCGTCGTGTAAATTCCACTTACGTTGTGGAAATACGCCTGCAAAACCGACAAACTCGAAGGGAAAACGAACGACTCGTTGTTCATGTTAGCAGAGATCATGGTGGAGTTCGGACATTTGGCGCAGAAAGACAGGCTCAGGCCTACTGTCACAAACATATGCTCGTCAACCTGACGTGGCACAGGTTCCCAATGTGGTCCGCCTACGAGGCCAGTGAGGCTAGTGTAGAACTTGTGGGCGGTCGAGGTGTCGTTGGTTGCCGGCATGCGTGGCATTACCGGAGTTGCTGACGTGGCGCCATTGTAGGCCAGGACAGCTCTGGTGATCGTGTTATCAAAAGGGACGGGTATGCCGGCGCTGATATATGGCCTGGCGGCCATGAAGTAAGATCCCACAGCTTGGTCGGCGCATAGGAGAGCATCAACGGACTGACCGGGGGCAATGACCACCACGTCGGTAGGGTACGGTGTGGTGTAAACGGCGTCGACGGCTACAACTGTGAAATTGTGGTTGGCTATCTTGAAGAAGAGTTGGTTATCGAGTGCAGCGTTGATTATTCGTAGAAGATAGGTTTTTCCTTTCTCCACTTCTACCTTGTATGTCTCTGATCCATTAAAGTAGAAAATGTTAAAACAGTAACTAATGCTGCATACATTACCGAATATTAATTAGAATTCAAATTCTATGTCACAAAACCAGCTTTACGTTGATGGGTACTTACGGTTTTGAGAGCAAGGGTAGAGATCACCGGGCAGTCCATTAATAGTAAAGGCATCTGAAATATTTGGTGGAGCACCGGTTTCAAATGCCTGGTTCAGGACATCGACAACATTGGCATTCCACCACTCGCCTTCACGCATGAAGCAGTCGCATGTTAATTTGGTAAGTTAAGCAATCATTAATTACTGAAACGATTGGAGTACGTACTGGTGGCGATGTATTAATAGACAAAACATATGAGTAATTAATTACCTAGTAAGATGGGGATTTCTTTGTCTGGCTTAGGGAAAGGATAGGAATGGCCTGATCTGGGTCGAATGATGAGTGCACCGTAGACGGTGGCCCGAAGCATGCTAACGTGTGCATGCCACCAAAGAGTGCCTTCTTGGTCGATGATGTTAAATTTGTAGGTATAGCTTCCTCCAGGGCCGATTGGACATTGGGTTATCATGTCAGGCCCATCTGCCCAGGGTGTCAATTTTTGGAAAATTCCATGCCTGCAGGTAAATATAATTTCATGTAATCAGGACTTGATCAAGTAACGCTCAAGGGCTTCACCAAAACAGAAAAAAAAAAAAAAAGAGTTAGGTTGGAGGTGAAATCTGACCGGAAGATCGTCAAACTGGAAGTGATTACGATAATGAAAAAGACAGATGAATTGGAATATTAAGGAACAATTAAACAAATCTATTGATAAGTTAATATACGAGTCAAATTATGCTATGTTCAAGTTCGTCTGTATAGTTGTTGAAGAATCACTTTCTAAATTCACAATTTTCCTATGTTCAAGTTTATCTATAGTTGTTGAAGAATCACTTTCTGAGTTCATCATTTATCAACGGTAATATTTATTTTAATTAAGCTTTTGGACCGGACACAAGTCTTATCAGGAAAAAAAAAACTTTCTTTCTCTCTGCGCATTTAGCGCTCTTGTCTCTCTTCCATTGTACCAAAAAAAAAAACTGTCTGTCTTGCTATCACTGTAAAATTAACCGTAATCTTTTCCCGAATTAAAAGTAAAAACGACAGGCGACAACGTTAATGTACGTGTCCAGCAGGAACTAATAACTTAATAACTTTAGTAGAATAAGTCATGCATTTTACTAAAACAGCTGGGAAGTTGTGACATAACATTGTATAATTAGCCCAAAACAATGTGTGACAGAACATGAATGTCCAATTTTTATCAATCAACTGATGAGGAAGTCTTTCCTTTCGAAAGTAGCTATTCTACGAGTCAAACCACATTCTTACTATCTACATAAACCCGTGCAGTTTCCTGTAGCTATGTGTGTACCAACAGATATGACGATGGTTGTTAATTAACTAACAATATCATATGCTTAATACACACAGAATAGCTATATCAATTTCTTTACAGATTTGTTTTAGTGATTTAGTGATTTTTTTAAAATACCTTTAGTGATTTGAATGGATGATGCTGGCAAATCTATCTGTATAACTGTTCTGTATAAATATGCCTATAGCATAACCGATTAATATTTACCAGTGAATGGTCATGTTAAAGGGAGACTGGTTAAATACGTGAACAACCAAAGTGTCGCCCTCTCGAACGCGTATTGTTGGCCCAGGGAGACTGCCATTCACGGCAGTTATCACGTGCTGGCGACACAGCCGCCCGATTGTTAAGTTTTTCACCTGACATATAATTAACCACCAATAGTTAGATATTGCTCATGTGAAAGAATATGTACGTAAGTAATACTTCTTTGATCGGACACAGCACTTCATGTCTTGAATGGCTAAACAGTTTGTTAATTCAACTGTAGCCTGTTTTTTTTTTTTGGACACAACTCTTCAATTGAACAAGACAAGTGAGCAAGTGCAGTGAATAACACTCTTTATCGCCATTTGGCACGGATTTTTCATTTCCCGTGTTAAAGTAATATATGATGCGTTAATATCATCATTTTGGGAATTCCGGCAATGACAATCTAAACAATTTCCCACAAACTACATATATATAATTAGAAAGAACAGAAAAGCTAGGGCAAGCAAATTACATGAAAGGAGTGCTCCACGATTTCAGCAGAAGCCAACTGAGATGCTAAGAAAGCCAGAGCACATACTAGAAAACCAACAACACGAGGCATGTTGAACAGAAAATAATGCAGAGGATGACGATCGGAAACGAAGAGATGCTCTCTTTATACAGATATATATATATATATAGATATGTAAAGGGAAGAGCTAGCCAAGGGTTTTTCTAGCTAAGAACATGTTAAATAATATCTCCTCCCTAAAGTTCTTCTATGCTTCCTCGAATTCTCAAGGCAATATTGTCTCTGTATTTATATGCACACACACAGTGGCTATACCGCTGTGACAGTCATAGCTATCGTTTGCAGGATTATGTGGCGAGGAAGGTTTACTATAATTCAACGACGGCTTTTGATGATTAATTAGGGGGATTTGAATGGGTAATTCAATGCGTTAGCAGAACCTTCGTTTTCAATCTAACAGACTTAAGTTAGGCTATCAAAATATGAA
Organism: Turnera subulata; assembly: GCA_028386065.3. Lineage (NCBI taxonomy): Eukaryota > Viridiplantae > Streptophyta > Magnoliopsida > Malpighiales > Passifloraceae > Turnera > Turnera subulata. Next base: position 15,924 of record JAKUCV010005749.1, on the reverse strand, counting down.
TAAAGAAAGTGCTAAACTTAGATCATTGAATTCCTGTTGCACAAGAAACCATGAGCTCCAACGAATATACTAATGATGGCCCAAAATGAGGTCTCATTCTCTTGTTCTATACTATCTGCTATTACTTTTTTCCTTTCCTTGGCCACAGACAAATTCAAGATTCTATAGATCGAATTTTTGGAATTCCGTAGGTAGTTAAGGACTATATATATATTTGATGCCAAGAAAACGGCAATTACTTAAGGAACGTGTCAAGAGTCAAGACCAAGTAATTACGATTAATTATCTTTTGTCGTCCAGTAGGTACGATTTCTTTCTTTTAAGATGAAGAATTCCTTTTGCTTATCCCACACAGATAGCTCTTGGAAGAGTAAGTTTGATTATGGCGAGGGACAGGGCCTTACTATTAATTAGATGATAAAGAGCCACTGAGCTGATATGTACATGAATGCTTCTTAATTGAGCTACATTACTCCCTGATTAGTTACGTTTGATCTCTTGAAATTAGAATTAGAACTTCATTTTCTTTACCTTTGAACAGAAATAATTAATTAAGTTGCTAGAATCATGGTAAGCCTTATGGTTTTATGGAGCAGGGCAAACTACAATGAAAACAAAATAATCCCAAATCAAATACGCCTTCTATTGTCAAAAAAAAAAAAAGGCCTGCTATTGTCGAGGTTACACCAGCATTAGACTTGTTAGTACGTAGTAGCTTTCATGGGAGAATTGAAGACTAAATAGTGAGCAAATTAATGGGTGCCAGTTGTTTGGAATTGGGGAAGCCTCCACTGGATCAACCTAAATTTCTTTTTTACCCAGAAGCAAAATGGATTAATTAAAAACCTATAAGGGAAAGAGACTATATAACGCCAATTGGCAATTAATGGAACAGTTAACCTTGTTGTAGGATAGGCAAACGCAGCCAGTGCAAATTGCTAAAAAAAAATAACACCACAACTTACATTTTGTTTAATAGTGTCATTACCTTTTTCCATCATTTTGGCCTCCAAATTAAAATACTACGGAGTAGTTGTTTACCTGTTACATTATAGAGGAGTTTGACATTCATTCAAGTCTTCTTTTTTTTTTTTTTGAGATAAATCGACAGACTTTATTAAAAACAATTAACATTCATTTAAGTCTACAAGCTAGTGCAAGCTCAAACAATGAAACAAGAAAAGGAAAATAAAAACTATATATTTCAAACACGCGCATTACCAAATTCAACAATACCAGAGAAAACGTGATTGGTTTAAAAATTAATTAGGACAGCCACCAATCATATACTGATCCGGTGTGATGTGACCAATAGTGAAATAAAATAATTTAACCTATCTTATCTCTATCATTTGTAAGGCAATTCCATAGGCGGCAGATACAATTAATTGTCGTTTAAGGGCTGAGAGGATTAGTTTAATGACATCAAACATATTAAACGGCCATGGTGTCATTCAGTTCGTAATCTTTTTGCCCAAGACTTTTCTAGCTCGTCCTTAGCTTATTATTTTCTATTAATAACAAAAGAAGAACGCGAGGAACATGTTGTAGTCTTCTTCTTCTTTTTTTAATCTTCACCAAAGGTTACTTTCATTAAAAAAATAATGGGATAACCTCACCCGAAGTCCTAAAACATATTGCGAAAACTTATTTGAGTCCTAAAACGAAAAAACGACTCATTTGAGTCTTGTAACGTTTAAAAAGAACATCAAATGAGTCTCCATTCGAGACCTGTAATGTTTAAAAAGAACATCAAACAAGTCTCTGTCCAGCTTTCCGTCCATTATTACCGTTCTCTTTGGCTTTTTTTAGTCCAAATCATCATAAGTTGCCATGTCAAAAAAAAGAAAGACTCTCGCTTAGTATAAAAAAAATGTCAAAAAATACCATAATTTTTTATTAAAAAATACCTAATTTTAATAAATCAAGCAAAAAAAAGAAAAAGGAAAAATAAGATTTGACCTAAAAACAGGACCCTTTGTGTTGGTGACTCAGTGGTGGAGACAGCCCCTAAGCAGAACAGCAGTAGAGACAGATTTGCAAAATCGGTGAGTGAATCAACCTCCCACTTACACTCCTCCCATAGCATTCGTTACCCGAAAGAAACCTAATCTTGACCCGTCGTCGTCCAAGACTGAACCTTGGGCTTGTCTTGAACCAGACCACACTGACTCACGCGGACTGTGTTCTCCAAAAACCACACTTGCTTTAGTCTCTGTTTGTGGTGACATAAGTCCCTCCCTCGAAAGAAAAGGAGCTCTTGTCACCTTATCTGCTCGAACTGGTAGCATTAGATATCTACGAGCAGCGACACCAGATTGCTTCCATGGCGCGAGCTGAGCCGGATAAACTCGACGGCGAAGACTGTGATAATGACATACAGGTAAACTATCAGAAATTATAAGAATAAGAAACCCTTTGTTTGATTGACGTAATTGACTTTATTATATTACTATTGGGTGAAAATTAGTGAAGTACTAAACAGAGGTGTTGTAGGAGGTTAGCAAAGGCCGTGAATTGGTTTGGGAGGAAAAGGATTCGGTTGCAGAGACTAAATGGAAGGTGAGCCAATTGAGGAAAAGGATTTTTTTCCGATATCAAGATTGGGGTTTCAGTTGGAGGAACGGTGTTGATTGAAGGTTGGGTTTTTACTTTAATGGTGGAGGTTGTTGTTTTTGTTGCTTCTCGTGAGAATTTGGGGGAGGAAAGGAAGCGGGAGGGACAATAGCATAGGTAGTGTAAATTCTATTGACTAATTGCATTGTTGTCAAACCCGGGTAACCGTGACCTAGAGACAATTCCGGGTTTTTTACCCCTCCGGGTTGTACCCTTCAAAAAACCGCCCGGGTCATGACGGGTTTTTCGGGTTTATTGACCCATTTTTGTTTTTTTCCAGGTTAAAAGTAAAAAATTTCAATATTTGGCTCATACCATGATTAGACCTTTGGTTGGACCTTTTTAAAAATATATATATATATGTTTTTACTATTAATTTTAATACCAAACAGACCCGGTTGAATCCTGGTAAACCTCTAAACCCGCGACCCGAACACTGAAACGGGTCAATGACCAGGCCGGGTTTTATAACCTTGATTAATTGTCATTAAGTGTAATTAATTGTCAATTTATTGACTAATTATGGCTACCTATCATTTTATTGACTACTCCCTCCATTTATTTTTATAAGAGGTTTTGGACTTGTAATTTTATTTCAATATATAAGACGCATAAGAGTTTCAATGAGCATTAATGTGTCTTATGGAGAGCTTCAAAAAATATTAAATTGACTTATTCCATATTTATTCCTTAACCATTATAATATTAGTATGTTGAAATTATTGAGGGTTAAACGTGTCATATAGGTAAGGGTTTTAATGAGTAAATAGTTTTTTCTGTCCTTACACTTTATCGATTTCGCATTTATTGTCCCTCTTCGTTTAATTTCACTCATGAAGTCTCTGAACTCTCAGTTTACCGGGCCATGTTGTCCTTTTTACCCTCTACAGCCGGTTAATGACTACGGTGCTGACACGTGTCAAGTGGGGCCCACATTTTGCTTATTTTTAATTCATTTTCTCTTTTTTGTCAAAATTTAATTTCTAAAACAATTGTTAAACAAAATAAATTATTTTTATTATTTGTTTATGGTGGACCAACGCACTAAACATGTTTGGGAAGGAGGTTTGGGATAATAAAATGACGTTGTTTTATTTTTCATCCTTTCGATATCACAAATAACCTAGGGATCTCTTCAACATAACATAACAAAACGCCGCCACCACCCTTCAAGCTTCTCCGTCCAGAGACACAACCCACAACGAAATCCACTACCTACACTCAATTGCTCGCTCGCGTACTCGAGCAATGCTACTAGCCGCATTGCAAAAGTCGTCGTCGGACAAGCCATGTCCCCTTGCACAGTCGCCGCCATAATTGCTCTCTTTCTATCGAGAAATCACACCACCATAGCCCATCGCCGCCACTATACCAAGCCGTCGTCGGCTCCCTTCCATTTCGCCTTCCTCTCCTCAGTATTTGAGCCGTGAGGTGCCTAGGCTCAAAGGGAGGAGAGATCGAGGTTGGATCTTTGAGGACCTACCGCTGGTTATGAAACGCCCCGACCCGTATTTACCGTACACAATAAACACGTGCCGGAACTGTGACGACCCAACCAAACCAAGCCCAGCATACAGTGTATACAACAGAAGCTCGGGCTCAACAGCCCAAAATAAAACATCAATAACATCATAACCGGCCCAATGGCCCAACAATAACAATAAATAGCACAGCGGAAGACTTAATAGCTCACAAAGACACTGTATGCGACACATGATGCAAACTATGGATCCAAGTCCTATCCAAGGGATAACGCCGCAGCCTGTCTGGAATGCACCAACCCTGTACCACAAATAATCCATCCTACCGGATGAAAGCCCGCAGGTGAGGGGTGAGTCCGAAGTGCTCACCGACGAAGGATAGACAATCAATATGCAACACTATAATTACTCAAGGTCGAAAACAAGCATAACAGCCAAATTAAAAGACAAGACCCAAGACTGGTCCAAGACCATAAGACTTAAACAAAATCCAATTTCCAATTTTATCTTTCCGACCCCCGTCACGGATAAGCTAGGGGTCAGACCTGGTTATCAACATATTTCGGGTGCCAGACCAAATCCAAGAGAACCCAGGGATCGACATCCCAAAAATAAGAACCCAGGGATAGACATCCCAAATATAATCATGGGATAGACATCCCAAGCATAGACATGCTTATCATAAGTAACCCAGGTCATGGCCACCACAAAACAGTCTTAAACCATCGAGTCGTACCACTACTTACCACGTGACAATTATATTATCATCATTCAAAACCAAATCACAGGGATCAACATCCCTAACCAAAATACCGGGATAGACATCCCTATCCAAAACTAAGGATCGATATCCTTATCACATTTTATTAATTAATCCATTATTCTTTATACCAAAAGACACGGTAATAAATATCCAAAACTCAACGTACGGGGATAAACATCCCAAAACCAAATCAAGACACTGGGATAAACATCCCGAATTAGACCACACCAAATGCAACATCCAACAATGCAATAATCATCAAACACAATAACCGAGTAATACAGGCACATATTGAAGGAAATCCATCCTCACCTTGGCCGATTACTCAATCCTGAAGACAATGACCGGTCCCCAAGCCGGCTCCTCGGAGAACTGCCCGATATCCAAACCTATACAGCAAAACAACATGCTCACATAAATGCACATAATCGGTATGCTATGATGCCAATACTGCGAAATAAACCCATCCCGGTTCATATCCTTTATTATCATCTTTTACCGAAAATGTTATACCGTACGTATATCCGAATATAGTTTCGGTACCATACTTTAATTAAAACTCTTTTAAAAATATTTTCATAAATTAATTATACTTTTCCCTAAATATAGTCACCATAATTTTCTGAAAAAGATAACATATGTATATTTATATTTCCAAATATTTTTATAAAACTATTACCATAATATAATTACCAAATATTATTATTTATCAAAAATATATATATTAATCATATGCTATATATGTTATTTTCCAAAAAAATATATATATAATCATAAAAACTGATTTATGAAAATAAATATAAATTATAAATATACATATATTTTCTAAAGACAAAATACATTAAAAGAAACAATTATATAACAACATAATTATATATTTTCAGAAATGTTAACTATATAAAATATATATATTTTCAGAAAAATATCCCTTTTATTTTTATTTATTTTTAACAGATTATAAATATATATATATTTATTATTTATTTTTTTTAAAAAAAAGAAAAATCGGACTGGGCCATGAACAGTGCAGCCCAACCTACTACACAGGCCAACCCAAGCTCCAAGCAGGAGCCCAAGAATAGGCCCGCGCAGCAGGCCCAGCTACACAGCCCACGACCCAACGTCGCTCTCAGCCCAGGTCCAAGACCCAGACGCGGGTCAACCTGACCCAGCCACGACCCATCCGAGTTAACATCAATCCACGGGGTCGCTCACCTCGGATGAGCTCAACGGTGGCAGCACGGATCGATGCAGGCGACACGGACTCGGAGGCGCGACGAGCAAGGCGACGTGGTGTCGCGGTGGTGGCTCGCTGCTGCGGCTGGTGGGGTTCGTCGTCGGCAGCGGCGCAAAGGGGCAGATCCGACGGGTCTGCTCCTCGGGTCTATGGTAGCTGGCAGCGCGTCGGCAGGCGGAAGACGACAGGGAGGGCAGCGTCGAGGTCGCGATGGCATGGCGACTCTCCTTGCGGCGGCGGTGGCACGAGACTCGGCGGGGAACTCCAACTCGTGAACAGTAACCCGAGGGAGAGGATCCGGGGTGACGAACTGTTCATCCCCTTTTTTTCTATTTTCTTTTCTTTTTCTGTATTTTCTTTTCTTTTTCTTTCTATTTTTCTTTTTTTTAATTTTCTGTATTGTTTTTTTTCCTTTTTTTTCCTTCTTTTTTTTTCCTCTCCATTTTTCCGATTTTCTTTTTTTTTCTCTTTTTTTTTCTTTTCTCTTCTTTTCTCTCTTTTTCTTTTTCTTCTCCTCTTCCTCTCCTTCTCTTCTCCTGCTTCCTTTTATAAACCGTGAATGAACTGTGCACCTGTGAACCTTCAATAATGCAGCTTGTCTGCATTATGGAGCGAGTCCGGTCTGGACCAGAAAATAACTGATACCCCCTTAGTTATTTTTCGGTGTGATTTTTCTGAGGATTCCGGGACCCGAAAAATACCAACTTTGGTCCGTAAAATCCACGGAAAAATCTCGAGAGCGGAAAAACCCTCGGTTTCGAAAAACGACGCCCGATTTACCTTGAATTAATTACCCAAGATTAATTCTTTCAGTAAATCGCTGTAAAAAGACTTTAACAGTCCCGGTAAAAATCTAAATTTTTACCCCGGGCTGTTACAGGTTAATTCTCCACAGCCGCCATGGCTTCTAGGAGGCAAACCCAGCAGCGGTTTGGTGCGAGAAGAACTAAGGTGTGGAAGTCAAAGTTCACCGTCATGGTGTGGTGGGTTGTGTCACCATGTCTTTCCTCTTCACTCTTGTGCTTTCTTTCGTTCTTTTTCTTTAGAAGTCGAGTTTGGGCTAATCAAATGTTGTGTTTTGGGTTTGTTATTGTTGATGGTGGGGTTTGAGTGTGTCGGGTGTGATATGGTTGTTAGTGGCCAAAATTTTGCTGGTGTGATTCTAGATAAATTATGTGTGGCAAGGCCCGACTTCTGTTGGATTGTTGTCTATGGCGTGAGATCAAGGAATTGAGGAAGAGATTGACGGCTGGTGCTTTTGGTGATGACGCGAGGAGGACGATGGCAAAAGGAGGGTCGGCGCCGGCAGTGTGGACAGTGGAGGGGTGAGGTGGTCGTGTTGGTTCGGTGATGGGTTTTGTCCAAGAACCAGAAGGAAGGAGATTGATTTATTTAATTCAAATACGTTTTTAGAAATTAAATTTTAAAAATAAGAAAACGGAAAAAGAATTAGAAAAACAGGCAACTCGCAGGGTGGGACCCACATGACACGTGTCAGCACTACGACATGTCCACCGGCTGTAGAGGGTGAAAAGGACAATATGGCCCGGTAAACTGAGAGTTCAGGGACATCATGAGTGAAATTAAACGAAGAGGGACAACAAATGCGAAATCGATAAAGTGTAAGGACAGAAAAAAAAAAAAAACTATTTACTCAGGTTTTAATGAATCTAGGTTCATTGAATGCATTTCTTAAGGGGAGTGCACAAACCTTAAACGTCTTAGAAAAAAACGAAGGGAGTAATAATTGTTATTAATTGTATTTACAGCTAATTGTAATTTTAAAATTTCGTGTATGCAGAAAATCCCCATCGGGAGACTCACCCACCATAGCCAGATGCGCGACCCGGGTCGGATCCGGATTAGTCGGGGCGAAGCCCCGGATACCGGATGGGCAACCAAAAAAAAAATTCATTACTTTTTTATTATTTTCTTTAGTTTTAATTATTTTCCATATGTATACTTAACTGCCATGTAAGTAAAAAAGGGACAGAAAGTTGGACGGAGACTCGTTTTATGTTCTCTTTAAACTTTTTATGACTCGAATGAGTCATTTTTTTCTTTTAGGACTCAAATGAGTTTTTGCGATATGTTTTAGGACTTCTGGTGGGGTTATTCCAAAAATACATGCAATGCCCACTAAAACTTTAACAAATCCGGAGATAGAAGAAAGACTATAATAATTAAAGGATATTAGTAGGGTAAATCGCATATATGGGGCCCGTACTGTTTCAAAAGTATCGTTTGGGATTTGTACTCTTTTTTGTCGCTTTTACGGGTCTGTACTCCTATTTTATGTCCCTTTTAGGGGTCTCGGGCAGCCCCGCTGATGACGTGGACTGCCCGGCCCGTAGGTTAAGCATACGCGCCCTCCTTTTTACCACGTGGCAGTGCGTAAGGCTCGTGTTATGCACTGCTGTCCACTGTACACTGTGGGACCCATTTGCAGTTTTTTTCTTAAGAAAAATAACTTTTAATTTTTTGTAATTCGTATTTTTTTTCTTTTTTTCCTCAAGCCTCTTCTCCTTCTCTTCCTATTCTATTTTTTTCTTTTCTCATGCTCTTTCTTCCCCCTTCCTCTCTTCTCAGAATTCGCAAAACCATAACCCACCATTTCTTTCCCTTCCCCCAAATCAAAATCCTCCTCACCCAACTAATCACTCACGAATATCCATTTCACAAAGAACATTTCACAAAGAAATCCAAGGTATTGATTCTCCTCTCCTCTAAAATCTGACCTTGGTGTGGGAGTTTTTGAATCTGCTTAAGGGGATAGGTCTTGATTTTGAACTGGGTTTAGTGGATTTTTGACTTTTGATTCGAGGGTTGGTTTTGAAATTCTTGGATTTGAATTGGGTCCCAGGAGTTTATGGTTTTTGGACGAAAGCATAATGGAGGGGGAAGGTGATTTTGAGGATGCCTAGATCAATTTGACGGCGACGGGAATTGGAGGCATGATCGGCAGCACAGTTGTCGGTCCGTCTCCTCTACCTTCTCTCTTCCTTCTCTAGTCGTTCTTGCTCCGACAACGACAATGGCGACCACTGCATCAACATCAACGATTCAGGGTGACCGAGAGTAGGACTAGGCGGCGGCGACCACTTGCTTCCTCCTTCTTTCTTCTTCCTTTTGTTGATTTGTTACTAATCAGGTTTGTTTTGTGGTGTCGGGTTGTGGTTGTTGGGAGTTGGATTCGTGTCCATTGTGGTGGTTCATGGATAGGTGAAGACGGCGGAAAGCGGCGGCGGGGATGATGGTGAAGACGCAGGTAGCTTGGCGGAGGAGGGCTGCGACTTTCTTGATCTTCGATTTGAGTTCGCTGCACTGTTTTTCTTTCAATCTATTTGGAGTAATGGATGTTGATGGTTCGATTAATTGTTGTTGTGGATTTTGAATCGTTTATTGATTTTGTTTTTGGGTTTGAATGAATTGATGATTGGGTTGTCTTTTTGTTGGATTCGTTTGCTGGAGTTTGTGTGTGCTCTAATGGTAGAGTGGGCGAGTTCCTACCGAGTGACATTTTAACAGGTTCGGCTTGAGATGGGCAGATTCTGGGTTTTTAGTTTTGATATAGGTACAAGGACGTTCAGGAATAAGAGGGAGATGTGCAGACAGATGTGGGGAGGTGGTCGGAGAGAGGAAGAAGAAATAGAAAAGTGAGAGAAGGGAGAATTAAAAAAAAAAAAGGAAGGGGAAAAATCATATTGATTTTTTTTATTTATTTTAGACAATTAATAAATTAAATTTGTATTAACAAAAATTTAAAATAATTTTTTATAATAAAAATACAGAAGTGGGGCCCACTGATATGGTGGACAACGCGTGCAGCACACGCTTCTCACGCGCTGCGACATGTCAGAAAAAGGGGCGCGTGCGCTTCACCTACAAGCAGGGCAGTCCACGTCACCAGCGGGGCTGCCCGAGACCCCTAAAAGGGGCGGAAAATAGGAGTATAGACCCGTAAAAGGGACAAAAAAGAGTACAGACCCTTAGACGGTACTTTTGAAACACTACGGACCCCATATATGTGATTTACCGGATAATAGTACTAGGTCGAATTTAGTTGAAGCGCGCTATGATTCCTTTACGTCGGTTCATGTCATTTACTGAGTAGATGGTACAGAAACTATAAGGGTTGGTGTCCTCATTCCTCTTTCAATTATAAGTTCCAAGATTTCCCTCAAACAAAAAAAAAAATTATATGTTCCTTGGGTTTGATCTGTTGGACGGTTTTCTATTGGATTTGGCAAACTTGATCTTTGCAAGGAAATTCATCAATTGCCTAAAAGTTCTGATAAACTCATACATGTTTGACATCATCCCAAACTCACTCAATTGTCTGGCCACGCACTTATATTGGTTGTACAAGTTTGTATTATCACCTTGCCAGGTTTTAGTTAGATTGCAATTGGTGAAATGTAGGAAGCGGTTTGGTTGTATGATGTATCTAAACACCAAAACTCTAATGCAATAGTCAATTAGCAAACCCTTTAAAGTTATGTACATCGGAAGTAGTTGCCCTCTTTGTTTAGAGCTATAGATTGACATCACGGAGCAAGTCGTCTTTGTCGTTAAATAACTAACTTTAGAACCAGTCTCAACCAGTTTCATGTACATGAAATAGAACCAAAAACTATATATATATAGGTAAACCACTGGCGACCACTTGTTACACGTAGATTACTTCTAAGTATTGGCAGCGAATTATGAAATACGAATGATTGTAATCGTTTGGTGCAACAAAATACCTGTGATCCGACAAAAAAAAAACCAAAATACCTGTGATCTCTGGATATTTTGTGGTATAATATAAGAACTGTTGTGCACGAATGAAAATTGACAATCTGCAGATCCAGAATTCGACAGAGATGACATTAATGAGTCCAAGTACTCCATTGAGTTGGTTGTTTATTTATTTATTTTTATTTCATTCGTTTTGTTGGGAGGGGAGGCTATTATATTACCATTTTAATTATGTTTTGAACTTTAGTATTGAACTATATATATAGTCGTGGAAGTATTGCAGCTTTTGAAATACTCGTCGGCTATAATTCATGCTCTTTAGAGCAAAACCCTCCTTTCCTATCCCTACCCAGTTACATGATTCATTTATTTTGCATATTATAAAAATTTGAAGGGTCGATGTTTTAGTGTAATGCACGTATTTTGCCAAGAAAGCATGAGCTACAAAATAGAAGTCCACTCTAGCTAGTTGGAGAAAGTTGGCATCTAATTATGTTTGAAGTGAACAATTAGGATCAGTGTTACTGCCACAGCCTGTACTAGCATGGTTCTGAATTAATTACACCATCTTCCTGAGTTGAAGAGACCCAATAATTTGGATGAGAATAGTACTGGGGTAATTAAAGTTGTGTTCGTCTATGCACTTGGTCGTTGACAACCATCTTCCTTCTGCAAATGATTAGTTGACAAAATGTAACAGCCCGGGTAAAATTTTTGATTTTTACCGGGACTGTAGAAATTGTTTTACCGTGATTTACTGTTGAATTAATCTTGGGTAATTAATTCACGGTAAAACGGGGGTCGTTTTTCGAAACCGAGAGTTTTCCCGCGCTCGGGAGTATCTTCCTGACTAACCGAGCCTCGGTTTCCAGTTCCGAGACTTGGACGACGTTCAGGAGAATTAACCGGATTTTCCGAGCCCAAGTCATATTTTTGGACTCGGGACGGAAAATTACGATCTCGCCCCTGTCCTCTTCCTTTTCTCCTTTTCTTTTCTTCTTTTCTTTCTTCTTTTTCTCTTTTCTTTTTCCCTTTCTTTCCCGTCACTTTTCTTCTCCCTCCCGTGACGCCGCCGCCTGCCCCACCATTTCCTTCCTGCCCCTCTCCCGTGA
>JAKUCV010005748.1:35260-72040 GCA_028386065.3 Turnera subulata | reverse complement strand
TAGTGTTAGTTATTTAAAGACTTCCGCTGTGCATACTTTTGCTATTATTGGGCCATTGGGCCGATTGTGTTATTGTTATCGTTTTTATTATGGGCTGTCGAGCCCGGATATTTGTTTTATACACTGTATGCTGAGTCATTTTGGGTTGGGTTGTCACAGTTCCGGCTCGTGTTTACTGTATACGGTAAATTCGGGTCGGGGCGTCTCAGGCCAGCCGCTGTTTCTACTCCACCAGACCCCGGATCCATACCTCCGCTGCATCTCATTCTAAGTCTCCCGCTACTGTTATCTTATTTGCTGTTGTATCATGTATTATATGCTTGACGAGATCTCGTATTGTATGTTTCTGCTACTGCTGTTGTGATTTGAATAATGGTCCCCGGGTTCGGGTGACGGATGTTGTATTTGAGATTGCTTGTACTGTATGTTATTTTGTATGTACTGTCTGCTACTGTAATAAGAACAGTTCTGGCACGTGTTTACTGTGTACGGTAAATACGGGTCGGGCGTTTCAAGTATCTAGGTGTCCATTTGGTCAGCCCAAAAAAACTAATAAAATTTTTCCAATATTAAAACTTTTTAACTAATAAAGCTTAATTAAGCAAATACTAATTAATAAAATATTCCAATATTAGTATATTTGGTGTGCAAGTGAAAAAAAAATAGGGCAGGAAATCAAATTTTAGACTCAATCCTGACGTGGAAGTGGGGGCCACACGCATGCGTGGGGTGCGTGCATGTTGACGGCTTAAACATATATACTATGATGATACCCACTCCAAATGGCTGCTTGCCCTTGAGGAAATTAAAAGGTGGGATGGCTGCTCTCCAATCACAGCCCGCCACGTGGATGCCAAATTCTTCATAATCCACGCCTAATCAGGATTTTGATGGATATTTTTCCTCGTTGGATTTGATAGTTTAATATTGTGGACCTCTTTTGTTTAATCATTCATTTATTCCTTATAATCTGCCATGCCCCTCAGCTTTTGTAAGTTGTTTAAATTAAGGCAAGGAAGAAACCCATGCTTAGCTAAGACCCATAAAGACTATACCATATAAAAGCTTTTGTTTAGTTTGATTACGTGACTTTCCTTACAATGACATTAAAAATAGTTGTCTTACTTGTCATTCTGTCTGGGGTTGTGTTATGTTGTTATCTAAACTAATTTCCATATAAGTTGATCATTAAATTATAAGTTTTAGTTTAGAATGTATGAAAAATACACCCAAAAAATTATATCCTTAATGGGAGTGCTGCTAAATTTAGAATGCACCACTCTATCTACTTTTAGGAGTAATTAACTAATGTTACCAAAGAAGAGGAATTTTACCATATAATTGGTTAGATTTAATCTTGATAAAATATTTAAAATTAAAAAATGGTAACTTTGTCCTTTTTCTTAAGATTCATATTTGGTATGCATAGTTAGACTTTTGTTTCTTTTAGGATGTAGTTAGGCATTTTAACATATAGGTTCAATTTAATCTAATTTTGGTAAAATATTAGGAAAAAAATGGTAACCTCATCCTTTCTCTAAAGAAATTCACATTTGGTATTATAGTTAGACAAACTTTCTATATAATATTAGAAGAAAAATTCTATTTTAAATATTGCCACACGTGGCATGCTATTATCTAATTTTAGAAGTAACTCAAAATAATATTACCAAATGAGAGACAATTTATCATGTTCTCCATCTAATTCTTGAAATAACTCAAAATAGTATTTACCATAGTTGAGACGTTTTACTTTTTTTATATATACTAGAAAAGCATCTTAGCCGGCGTCTTAATCTTTCACAGGAAATATCACTTCATCTTTATAAGGTGGGACTACTACTGATAGTATAATTTCTATACACCTGCTACTACCAAGACTGGAAAGTATTTTACCATATAGGTTCATCACGTAGCGGCGTACCTTTCATCTAATTTTAGAAGTAAGTAAAAATAATGTAACCAAAATAGAGACATTTTACTATATAACTTGAATTTAATGGAACTTTGATAAAGTATAAAAAACAAAAGAAAAAAAAAACTACTGAATTCATATTTGGTGTTCATTGTTAGCTTTTCTAACTATTCTAGAATACATGAAAACTACACCCAAGAAAACCGCGTAATTCTCAGTTTACATTTCATGCTAGGAGGAAATTCTATTTCACCCATAGTGGAGTCCTGAGTTATGATTATATTATAACTATTCCTACAAGTTTTGACAGCATCAAATTTGCTAAGATTTCCTCACAGCTGTGAAATTTTGTTGTGTAATAGACTAATAGTTATTGGCAATCCTATTATTAGTTATGCCTTTTCACTAAATTCTGCTAAGCGTATTAGTTTGTTCAGTTTATTATTATTATTACTACTTTCTTTTTTCTTTTTGTTAACACGTAGGTGCATGAACATAGAAGAATCTTTGTGAGAAACCTAACAAATTTATGGAAACATTGATTGAAAATCCACTTTTGGTACGTTAAAATGTTTACTTTTAGGCCAAATGTATCATCTGGAGAGATGCCATTCATGCTACTTTGTAATTTAGTGAATACCTTCACTAGTAGTAAGTGAATAAATTGTCTGGTAAATATATGTTTACATACAGTAACTTCTAGAATGCTTCTCTGCATTGTTAACTAAAAAAATGCTTGATTAGTTAATAATTGTTAGTAATGCAAAAAGAACCCAGCAAAGATTAACAGAGTGTGTGTAAAAAAAATACACAAAAATGATGTTAAAAAAAGTAAAAATATCCTTGAGAGAGGATGAAGCAACTAACAAAATCCCAGGAATTTAGCTTAGAATTTGAATCACAACTTAGACCCGCCAATAAAAAAAGAGCAAAGACAAGCTAAGGGATTTCACCCTAATACCTAACCGATAGAGAGGAAGTAATTTCCTCTTAGGACTCTTAATTATTTAGTTTATACTCTCATTATCTTAATTAACCAACCAAGTTAAAAAGAAAAAAAAATAACAACAAACTCAAAGATATTCAACCGGGATAAAAAAAAAATGGGGCAAAAAACATGACAAAAAGAAGTCCACTATAAATCCATCATTGGCTTCATGATTTCCCCTATTCACACATCACTTTCATTTCACTCTCTCTCTCTCTCTCTCCCTCCCTATATTTTCTTTTTTTTCTGTTTTATTTTCTCCTGTTTTTACTCTTCATTTCTCTTCCTCTTCCTACCTCCCCTGTTTTTCTGGCTCTGCTCTATCTTCTCCTTCTCCTTCTTCCATACATTTCACTCTTTCAAGCCAAAGTCAATATGTCTCGAAGTTGTTTATCGCTATAACCATTAACAACACAGCAAAAAACAGTGTTGTTTTTCAATGGGATCATCACCACCTTGCTTCTTCTCTAGTCGGTTTTGTTTTCCTCCTTCTTGCTGTCTCTCTGTTTTGGTTCCCCTGTTTTACCACAGGGGAGTCAACTAAAACATATCAAATCAAGAGTACAAAGCAGAACACACACATGCACCATTAAACAAAACGTGGGTTTTGGGTCATAAAGCCATGGAAAGAGACCTTGGTTCTCCTACTGGCACCTTTGTGTGGAATGGCGGAGATAGTGGTGGCGGCTATGGCGGCGGTGGAGGAGACCAGTATTTTGCGTACATGAGTAGTAGTAGTCAGAATAACTCTGCTGGTGATGGTTATTATCCAATAAGTGGTGATGCAGCTAATGAAAGGCTAACCCAAGCCCCTAAAGCAAATAACCAACAGGTGTTTCTTGATAAACTGTTGGCATTTTTTTTAACTTGCCTGTGCCATCCAAGAGAACAACATTCTTTTGTCTCCTTAAGAATTTTTTTTCCCACTGTTAACGCGGACTGTATTTTTTTTTTTTTCTCTCTTCTCTTTTTCCGAGATTGGATTCATTGGTTAGTGGCTTTTATCTGTTTATTTTTTTTTTTGTACTTTTCTGCTTGATGATGGTATCTGCATGGAGATGTAGATGGAGATGGTTGTTCTCATATCAGAATTGAGTTCACTTGTTTTATTCTTTTCTTTTCTGTCCAGTCTTTTGTTTGTTTTCTGCTTCTTGTTTATGTCTTCTTGATCGAAAATGAGACCCTTTTTTTCATGTGCACAACGGCTGCAGCCCTATTGTTATCTTGAGTTAACTTTTTTTCTTTTTATTTTTCATGGTGGGGCTGTTTTACTATATATGTGACATCAATTGCACTTTTTTTTTTAATTTTTTTTCTCTTCCTTTTTTGGATATTGACTTCTAGTTTTGTCCTTTCTCTAATGATTTAATTCCCTCACAGATAACACCCTTTTGTTTTCTCAAATCTTAGTTATTATCCTTTAACTGTTGTTATCTCTTTGTTTCATTAACTTTTCCATGGTTGTGGATTTAACATTTCTATGGTTCATTTTGACATGCAAATATCAAACGCATGGAGTGCAATTGCCACAGCTATTGATTTGCTTTCTATCTGTTTTCATTATAAATAATGCGTTCTTGTATTCAGCAGAACTTTTTTTTTTTTTTTTGTTGGCAGTGGAATTCTGTCTTTCTAATAATCTCTCCATTTCTTTTCAGGCTACGCTGGATCATGCTCTTTCAAAATTACAACCACTTGGTCTACAGCTTCATGTTCCATCTCTCTTGAACTTAATGGAGGACAAGCAAAGCAGACCGAATTCCGGCGGCGGCCGGATTTCGCATCTGTCCAGTTGTTCCCAAGCTAGAGACACTGATTTTGTGTCACAGCCAATCTCTGAGAAGTTAAAGGCTTCAAACTTCGCAGCATCATATCTCAAAATTGGCAGTTGGGAGGTAATAATAATAGTACCACCATCAAAAAGTGAATGCAATTCAATTGAAATGTCTGTTTTCTAATGTTGAGTTCCACAATGCGCAGATAACATCCAAGAATGAAGGTGACTTGGTGGCCAAGTGTTATTTTGCTAAGAAGAAGTTGGTCTGGGAGCTCTTGAAGGGTGGCCTCAAGAGCAAGATTGAGATCCAGTGGTCTGATATAATAGGGATAAGAGCTACCATTAGGGAGAATGAGCAAGGGATTCTTGAACTAGAGGTTCATTTTCTTTTTCCTCCAACTTTAGTTTTGTAACTGAAACATTGTTCCATATCAATTAATATATGCAATTCTAGGGAGCTTCCCTGCACTAATATGGTGAGTTTTGATCTGCAGTTAGGCAATCCTCCTACTTTTCATGAGGAAGTTGATCCACAGCCAAGAAAGCACACCATTTGGAGGATGACAAATGACTTTACTGGACGCCAAGCTTCTAGCTACAGGTTCTTACCAATTCTATTATCCTCTTAATTGGAAGCTATGGTGTGCTTTTCTTCTTCTTTTTTCCTACTGTCTCTCATGATTACACATATCTGAAGCTTCATGTATAATCAATCTATGGTTCCATGTGTGATTCTTATGTATGTGCTAATGATATCCTATCTTCAGGAGGCACTACCTAAGGTTTCCTCCAGGCTCTCTTGACAAACACTATGAGAAGCTTTTACAATGCGAGCCTAGGTTGCTCAAGCTAAGTCAGCAACCCTTTTTGGCTGCAAGGACTCCATTTTTCTACCCTCCAGTGTACGGGCTCAGAGATTTCGCTTTCGAGTTCACCGGAGGAGGTAGATCGCAAATCAACTTTGGGAGGAGGACCAACTATGCTTTGGATAGTATTCCTTCCCCTTTGGTCACAGCCCAACCTTTTCACTCTTATGCAAGGGCACCCCAACCATATCTGAAAGAAACACCCTCACCGAACTCAGGTATTACATTGCTTTTTCAAGCAGCAGTGTGTTTGATTTCTGTCACTATAGGACTATGTACACTAACTCTTCTTTTTGTGTTAACTTAGTCATGGATTTTTCACCTTTAGATGAGCAAATGAGCAACCAAGTATATGAGAATCCAACACCAACATATTGGGGCCCAGGAATAGGCAATTATGCAGATTCTTATCCAAGGGGTCAACTTCAAGGACTTATATCTGCAGGTCCCCCAATCCAAATGAGCCCTATGCTAAGCAACTCTGCTGATAATTATGGAAGGAATGAACTTCAAGGGCAGGGGCACCTTCTTGATCCGATACCAAACCAGATGAGTCCGGTGCTAAGCAACTCTTCAGATAATTATGCAAGGGATAAATTTCAAGGCCCCGCAGGGTGTTTTGTTCCAATATCAACTCAAGTGAATCCATTGTTTAACAATTCTATAGATGGTTATGGAAGCAATCAAGTGAGTCCATTGTTTAGCAATTCTCCTGATGGCCTTGTGAGGGATCAAGGACTATTTGGTGCTGTTCCACCAAACGGAGTCAATTCTTCTGATGGCTATGTGAGGGATCAAGGACCACCGTCTGCTGTTCCATTAACCCAAGTAAACCCAACTGTTCCTCATCAAACAAACTATGATCAAGGACTGTTCTCTGATGTTGTTCCATTAACCCAACTAAACCCAAATGCTTCTCACCAAACAACCTATGATCAAGAATTAAGTGAGATTGCACATCATTTGTTGGATGATGGACCAAGCGAGACACAGAACAAAAGGGCTCGCATAACAAAAGTAGCATCACTGAGCCAGTTGATCGATATCCACAAGGACGAGAGTTCTGCAACCGAAAACAATCTGCAGCAGATAAGCTATGCACAAAGTAGCAGTGGTGAAGATGGTTTGGTTTTTGGTGCTCACGAGCATGCAAATGTGAGTGTGGGGCAATTTTATCAGGCGCCAATTACTGGCATGCCTTCTCCTCAACATCCAGTGATGCATCAACAGCAGGACAACTCATCCTATGTCAACTTTCCAGATCCACCGATGCAAGATTTTGGCCAGGTAAACAACTTCAATGGAGGAAATTTCTGGAACCAAGATAGGATGGGTTGGTAGTCATAGAATACAGTGACCTCATGTAGATAATATGACATTGCACAATCTCTAATCCGTTGTTTCCTTTTAATCTAGATATTAGTCTAGTTCTTTTGTTGTTAGCCAATGTATGCAATGTCAATGAAAAATTTTGGACTGTATGCCCAGAAAGCTGTTACATCTAATGAAAAAATTAGCAACTTTAATACTTCTGTATCAGTGAAATATCTCTGTCATCAACACAACACCTTTCCTATATCGTGAGTTGTGAGATTGGTTTTCACTTAATTATAATGCTGGATATCTGAGAGTAGCTTCAAGCTTACAAGATAGACTTTAAGATTTTATCCAGGTTTAAAAAAATAAAAGCAAAAGAAAACATCCACCTTGGTCAGCATGTTTCACTTATAAGGATGCCCTAACAATTTCATTCACAACTATACCGAACGGTGCTTGGTCTAGTTAATAAACAAAAGAAAAGGCCAATTGACCATGAAGGAGTTCTCAAAGCATCATCAGATTCTGAGACACCTCTCCAGCACATGGCTCTGTACATATCTGAAAGAGATTCAAGTCTTGGAAGTTGATGGAGAGGATTTAGTAGAACCACCTTGTTGGAGTGCACGATCACTAGATTTCCCGGCAACTCCATGGGCTGTCTGGCTTGCAACTTCGCTCCCCTCTCCCGCGTTCATCTCAATATGGCTCCTTTTCTTAGAACTTGAGTTTGATTTTCCCTTTCGGCTCTCACTTTCTGCTTCTTTTTCTTCTCCTTTATTGTCATTTTCTCTGATTGACTGGATTTCAGCACCCGGTTTTGGAAATAATGGGGGCTCTGTACCACTGAACCGACAATAAACTCTTTCAACGGTTTCACTTATTTCTTTCCCTAGCCCATTGCTGTCAAGTATCAACTCCCATACAGATTTAGAGGCCATTTCAAGCACAGGAGTTCTGCATGACACACCGGTGCAAGGAAATGAAGTTGTGGTCAAGGTGTGGCAACAAAATTATTATCACGCTGCACTCAATAACCACTCCATTGGAGCATAAAAGATCAGGAATCCAGCATATCCAATTCATTTGTGGGGAAAAAAACCACAGAGATTGAATTAATAAGAAACCATAAAGATTATCCATCTTGGCAGTTTGGTGGAGGAACGAAATCTAGATGCATGCAAATAAGACAAAGAAACCCTCTTCCCATATAAAAGCAGGAAGGAGGATAAATAGAGAAAATATGTGCATTTATTTCTACACTTCGAGTCAATATTAAGTTTGATCCAAAAGAAATTTCTCAGCTAATAATTATACCAAACTGCAGTAGCTCAAATGACTTTAACCCAATAGCAAAGTGATTCATAATAGTGTTTTATATCTAACCTTGCAGCGGTTGCATATACTGCCTACTGATTCAACAACATGAACAAGTAATCAAAGCAACAACTAGGACAACCACACCATGTGCAATTGAATCCCTTCGAATAACAATATGAAATTATCAGACACCAGCAAGGACAATTAAGAATACTAAAACAGAATTAACTTTAGAACATACTCAAGTTCCTGCCGAAGTCCATCAAACAACTCTCTTTTAGTCTGCTTCTCAGCCCCTGGGGTACTCAAGACCTTGCTCTGTTCAGCCATTCTAATTGCGGTAGTCTTCAACTCTTCCTGCAACAAAAACATTGCTAACAATCACTCCATATCCACTCGCACCAAATGGACCAGAACTTTCTTTTGCATCCAGTCATCAATATACTATACACATCAGTTTCAATAAGACGACAATTCAATCAAGCGCTTCCTCTTTGAATCAAAACACATTACAAAAAGAAGCACAAACAGCAGTAACTTGCTCATCCCGGGGAAAAGGCAGGAAAATAGCAGAAACCCAGCTCTACAAAACTTAAAAACTCAAAAGTTAGACCGTTTTTACCAACTTGGAATGGTCAATGGAAAAAATGACAAGTGCTTCAACACAAAGATGAAGTCAAGTCAAGAAAGCGCTTCCTCTTTGAATCAAAACACATTACAATAAGAAGCACAAACAGCAGTAACTTGCTCATCCCAGAAAAGAGACAGACAAATAGCAGAAACCAGCTCTACAACAGTTAAAAACACAAAATTTAAACCTTTTTTTACCAGATTGGAAATCAGACCGCAACCCATAACACTAACAGAAATTAAAGAAAGAAACCAACTTTGTTTTCATTGAGGAGAAAGGAATCAAACAGAGAGAAGAAGAGGCATCCATACATTGGCTTTGAGCTGATTAATGATCTTCAACCTGAGAGCATCAATGGTGCCATCATTCATGAGCGACTCCAACACATCCTCTGGGGTTATAATTGAAGAAGCTGTTGATCCTGAGGTTGATGTTGATGCTGATTCCATCCTCTAAAACACATATAAACACACACACTCAAGAAGAAGAAGAAGAGAGACAAGACAAAACCCACACTCCTCTCCTCTCTATCTAAAAGCTAAAGGAAACCACTTGGCTCAGTTTTTCTAGACCTGCCCAGAAGAGAAAAACGATAGAGAAACAACAATAAAGAAGCAAGCTTTAGGCTTTAGCAGATTGATCTCCGAGTAAAGTACCAAACTTCATAAGTATTGAGAAGGAAACTCTTCTTACCTGATCGTCCTATGTTGTTGTTAAACCGACAACGTTTGTGATTAATAATGTTTGTTAAATTGGATTCGGATTTTATTTATTTACATTTTATGGACGGACAAAAGAGATTCTTCTGCCGTTTTATGTGATTTCTCCCTTTTGACAAGTCCCGAAGTTATAGTAGTCAAACTTTTTTTTTTTGGCAAATATAGTAGTCGAACTATGTCTCTCTTCTCCTTTTCCACGTATGACTTGCCTCTTTTTTTCCTATAATTTCGTCTCTCTTCTCCTTTTCCATTTCAATATAAGTTGCATCTATTTATTCTTTGAGTAAAATTTTCTTAAAAATTAATGTTACCAAGATAAATAACAATTCATCAATATAATTTTTTTCTTAAAATTAATGTTATTCAATGTCATTCTTAAAAAAAAAAAAAAAAAGGCCTCCCGTAGAAGGAATTTTTTTTCCAACTTATGTCTTCCTTACGAACACTACTTTTTTGTGACAAATCAGGTGGCTCAGTTGATTTGGGTTTAACTCCCTTACATACTAAATTAATAAAAATCTGTATCTGTGTTTTCTTTAGTTATTTGCTTGTTTTTGTGAACAATTCGCTCTTCTGTATTAAGCGATATGCCTCTGAGCCAGGAACAAGTAATTTGGAGCGGAGCTCCCTGGTTATGGAGTTCTCTTATCGACCAGAAAAAAAACCATTCAATCATGACCCAGAAAACGACCCAGAAAAAATTGATGATCAATCATTTGAGGAATTATTACCAACTAGTTTTGTTTAGTTAATAAGAAGAATACAATGAAATGAAGCGGAAATTATGGCCAAAATTTCCCTTGTAATAAATGGCATATGTTATCTTTAAATTTAACAATAGGCAAGAAAAGTTGCCATGTACAATCTGTGGAAATCCTACACCTAAGTGGCTCCCCGGTAAAGTTGCTGAATTGCACCCAGTTCAAAGTTGGATGATCACATACATAGTCTCTGCATTCAGCTTTGTTGACAATCTCCAGAATAATGCAATCTTTGAGATCAAATCCTATGGATAGTCATCCTCTTTGTCTAGACAGGCCGAAAAATAGTTTAAGATGAAACCATCAATCTCTCCGTCAAGTACGGAATCAGGGTCCGAGACCTCATAATTGGTCCGAAGATCTTTCACCATGCGGTAAGGCTGAAGCAAAATAATGCAGAAGTCAGTTTTAATGAGATGGTAAATGTTATTTCAAGAAATTATGAGAAGTTTGTTATGGCATGAGAGCATACATGGAGCACATAAGTACGGATCTGGTTGCCCCAGCTTATTTCAGTCAGGGACTGTGTATGCTGTGCATTCATCTGAGCCTGGCGAGTCATCTCAAGCTGATCCAAACGAGACTGGAGCACCTCAAGTGCTGAAGCCTTATTCATATGCTGTGATCTATGAGCACAAGACAATCGTAAGATATTTCTCCTACACTGATGTTTAGCATGAAATTGGGTATTGGCAATCATAACGTGCACAGATTTTGCACCTTTCATTTTGAGATGTAGCAGTAATTCCGGTAGGAATATGAACTATTCTCACAGCACTTTCGGTTGTGTTAGCATGTTGGCCCCCAGGTCCCCCAGAACGGAATCGCTCAATGCGTAGATCAGATTCATTAATTTGTACACGAGTAGATCCATCACCCAGTATTGGAATAACTGCAACAGCAGCAAACGAAGTATGCCGACGCTTTCCACTATCAAAAGGTGAGATGCGCACCAGCCTGTGCACACCTACTTCTGCCTTGGCATATCCAAATGCATATTCACCTTCAAGTTTAATTGTTGCACGCTGAAAGAAAATAATGAAATCAAGTTAAAGACTAATGGTTCTTGGAGCTCCAGTAAACAAAGTTAAGAGTTCAAACTATAGCATCTAGCCATTCAACATTCAAGGCTCGACAGCAGTTTATAGTACTGAAAGGGTCAGACTGGAGCAAGTGCCTCCCTTATTTTAATGGTGAAAGAACCAAGAAATAAAAAAATGATTATGTACTCCCAATATCAATGGGTGCTGATGAGAAGCTGAACCTTGATTCCCGCAATATCACCAGGCATCTCATCCACCAATGAAACTTTGTAACCACGCCGTTGAGCCCATGACTTGTACATTTCTATAACCATTTTTGCCCAGTCCATGCTCTCAGTACCGCCAGCTCCGGCTTGGACCTGTATTATGCATCAGAATATCATTGACCATCATAATTGGAAGATAGAAATTGGAAAGCTGCACAGGTTGGAAGAGTATTTTGAGATTCTTTCTACTTATAAGACTGATAGAATTGATAACATCTTAAGATATAGTAGAAAAGTGAAAACAGATGAACTAAAACAAAAAATACAATGTAAAACAAGTTCACCTCTATGTAACAAGAGCAAGAATCCTGTTCACCAGACAATAAAGCTTCAAGCTCTTTCTCCTTTGAATTTCTTCTCATCTCAAGCAAAGCTTTCAGTGATTCCTGTAGAGCATGATAAGCATTCTCCATGAATATACATGTTGAACTAAGTAGGAGCTAGCAACTATATAGAAGATTTCCATGTGAAGAAGTGATTCGGTGCTCTAATCACCATTACATGTCACTTCAG
The DNA here is from genome assembly GCA_028386065.3 of Turnera subulata. Taxonomy (NCBI): domain Eukaryota; kingdom Viridiplantae; phylum Streptophyta; class Magnoliopsida; order Malpighiales; family Passifloraceae; genus Turnera; species Turnera subulata. The sequence continues at coordinate 59,924 of JAKUCV010005748.1, read as the reverse complement.
TCTCATTCTATAATTTGCTTATATTAAACTTGAACTCTTCTCAGTTAGAAGTGGTTTAAAGAACCCCAGTCAATCCTTACATAAGCCTACTCATACAAAAATCAAGAGTCACGTCTAATTGCCGAATCACATTTCTGACAGAGGTGCAATAATCGGCATAGGGGCCAATTCAGGAATCAAGAATCTAGAGGAACAAGATCAGTTTGTAATTTGGCAATTATAGAAGAAACAAGAATATGAAACGGAACGAATACATGCCTAGCATAGGAAGTGAGACCCCACCGATTCCATTTCAGCATCACCCTCCTCCCGAGCCAGCTTTATCATGTCAATATGTTCAAGCAATTGTTGCTCGAATGCCTTCACTTCTTTGATTTTAGACACCAGTGATCCATGCTCACGACTTATCCTCCCAGCATTTACCGGATCATCCCATAGGTCTGGCTTATCGAGCTGAACTGCTAACAATTCCAACCTTACTGTTAATTTTTTCCACTGCAATCAGAGATGGAAAAAAGCAGTTCAAACAAAGCAAAATGAGTGAAATATGAATCTTTACTTTGTTATTGAACTAAGTAGAAAACAGACAAATTGACGCAACAGATTAAACTGAACAGGAAATTGATACATTAGACGCACAAAATTTGCATTTCAATGCTTATCACAGCAATACGGACTTTCGCACAGATATGCTTCACTCCCAACTCAATTACACTAAGGGGAATCCGTGATCCACTTCAATACAACAAAAGATATTCACAAGCTATACCTGCATGCGCCTCTTGATAACTTGTATGGATTGTGCAATAGCAGCGGCATGGCTCTTCCAATCACCTTCACTCTCGTCAAATATGGTCCAGTTGCTAGCAACAATTCCATCAACAGTGAGACCATCGGAAGTTGACAACTCAGCTGCTGCCTGTGTGCTATACGAGCAAGAACATCTCAAATAGACCAGACCCTTATCACCCCTTGGGGGAAGAACTGAAGCAAACCCTGAGACATTCCTCTTCAAAACAACAAACCCAGAAGCCAAAACCTTGTCCTTCTCATCCGCATCAGAAAACTGACCATGCTTTGGACCACTGAAGTGCGACCAAGTTGGGTCCTTTATACTTTCAAGCAAACCAGAAGAGAACCCAGAAACCAGAATTTTTTGATTTGGAATGAAAAGAAGCGAATTGTAAGAGTTTGAGGAGTATGGAGATTTGATTTGGGTTTCGGATATAGAAGCTAATGGAGAGAGGAGGTGTGTGTTGCTGCAAGTGGTCTGGCAGAATCGCAAGGATCTATATCTTGGCCTTTTTAGTATCAAAGATGACATCTTTATTCTTTCTTCCTCCTCCCTGATCAAAGTGACCTCAAAGGAGTGAACTTTTTCTATGTGGAATTGCTCTTCAGTTCAGTTCAGTTTTGGGTTTAACAGAACTCTAGGGTTTAGTTGTTTACTCAAAAAAAAAAAAGAAAAATCATTACTTGTGTTTATTACGACATCGTTTTACCACTCATGAGCCGTTTCTAGGTTAAAGATCGAAATTTTAACTACCTTAACAGAAACAAGACACGAACAATGTATGCCCGTCTCTGTCCCCCTGAACCTCACCGTTCCCTTCACTTTTTCAAAGCCCTTCTTCTCTAATTCCAAAATCACAAAAACCCTTTTCTCTGTCTCTGCAATGGCATCAACCCATCATGACCCAGCAAAACCCACTTCCCAAACTGCTCCTCTCCCCCTCCAAATTTACCCCAAACCACTCTCCCCTCCCTTGCCTGCCAACTCAAAGGATGTAGAGCTAGCCAGGGCCATGTCTGCCTCTGTAAAATCTAACCTTTTTGCCTTGTCAAGAAGTGATGTGTTGTATGAAGATGAGTGGCTCATTGCTATTAATAAACCTCAAGGAGTTTATTGCGAGTCTGTTCTTGATTCAGTCCCCAGTATTTTGGATGACCCAGCTGTGTCACCTGGAACCAGTGAAGGTATACCAATTTTTACTTTAAACTGTAAATTAGCCGATGAAGTTATCATTTTAGTATGTTTTTGTGTTTAGAACGTTGATATGTTATTGTATTTTTTGGTTAAAAAGTTGTTGTTAAGCATTGAATGTTGAATTGGAATGAGTTGGTTTCAGGGAAGCCAGAGCTCCATCTTGCCAATAGACTTGATCGGGATACAAGTGGTGTGATGGTTGTCACTAAGTTGCACAAAGTAGCTTCCCGCCTTGTGAAGGCATTTACTGATCATAAAGTTAGGAAAACGTACATTGCCCTATCCGTTGGTCCTGCTCCAAAATGGGAGAAGATCACTGTAAAATCAGGCCATGGTCGGTCAAAGTTTGGTGCTTTTCGGGTGTATGCTGCAGCAGATGTTGGTCGTTCATTGCCCGGTGGATCTTTAGTCAAGGACATGGAAACTTCATTTGAGGTGTTGTCTGTAAATGGACAAGGGAGGTTTAAGGAGGTATCCGAATTTGAGAGTGAGGGGCATGTAATTGTGGTTGAAGAGAAATCTGTGGCGGACACTAGTTTGCGTCAAGATGAGATATTGGTAAGAGCATTTCCGCGAAGTGGGAGAACGCATCAAATCCGCCTGCATTGCCAGTATCTTGGGATTCCTATTAAAGGGGATGTGAAATATGAGGGTGTATATGAGTGGAAAGGAAAAATATGTGAAGGCCATAAACTTCATGCAGAGAGCTTGTCTTTAGATCATCCCATCACTGGTCTTCCCCTCGTCTTCCGTGCGCCTCTGCCTCCATGGGCTACTCAGAGATTGCAGCCATTGGAAATTTAGTGTTTTTTTTCTAAATTCATTTGGACACTCTGATTTTGGAGTTATCCTGTGAATGCTAGGAGATGCTGTAATACTAATTTTTCAATTCTTCGGATGTTAATTTGTGCGTTGGTTGGATCAATCAAGTTGGTGCCTGACCATGTAGAGATTGCCAGATGCAGACAAGTACCGTAACCTTCTTCTGGATTGGCAATACAGAACTGTTCTTGTTGTGGTAGTGATAGCATCCTTAAGGAGGACTTCACTAAGTATAGTAGGATTCTGCTGATGGAAGAATTGGAAACCCATTGTATCACACATTTGATTTGGACGAAAAGGGTTCTGGAAAAAGCCGTTTGCAACCTTTTATGCTGCAGTTTCTTTTGAATTTGTTTTGAATAGATTAGTGAAACCTAGAAAGCCTGAAAATACAATGTCTTCAATCTTTATAAGTTATTTTTCTTATGTTCTTTTTTTTCTATGATATAGAGAAGATATTTATGCAGAAACTATCCTTTTTGGGTCTTAAGAATACCACTGATGTAGCAACTCGAACTGGTCAGGATTCTTGTACATTTTTCATGATCCTTCATTCTTGCGCTGCCTCCCCTTGCGCTATAAATTTCTGCTTTCTTTTGCATATGCAAGTATCATATGTGCCTAGTTGAAGATAAAGCACATAATAGCTGAGGGCTATAAACAAAAGGCAACCCATTGTAAGTCTTTTCCTTTTTATCCATTTGCTTTCTCAATAATATTAACATATATTACTGTAATGCAATACATCTTTTCAATATGAATAGTGTGTAACGCCTACAGTGACCTTCCAGAAACAGATAATATTGTTTATGACAACTAGAAAACTAGACTACAATATGAAATCTAATTGTGAAACACTTTTAAGCTGTTGGTTTTGATTTAGAATAACCCTGGTTTTGAAAACATCAGTTTTCATGCACAGAGATATTATCTAGTACAGGGCTTTTCTGCTTTGCGACCACTCCTCAGAAAGCCCAGGAGCCACTGTGGAAATAGAGATTTTTATTATGTATACCCGCCAATGGTGTTATCCTTTAGCCTATTCAATCTGCTTCTTTAAAATGACAATTATTTTCACCAAACATGCATAGGGCCAGAGACACGGATCAAGATAACCCGCAGAATTGTGTTTGCACTAGTTTTGTTCCGGAAATTCGAGCAGAAGGTAGTTTCTTGATTGTTTACTCTTTTAGGTTTGCATTCTTTGCCTTTAAAGAATCAAGATAAGTGCTTAAATATACCAGCAGGCAATACTAGCTAAAGAAAAAGTTAAGTTGAAATGGTCTTGAAAGTAACAAGTTGTTCCACAGCAGACATTTTTTAATTGAACAGTGAACCAGGAGATGATGCATGCAGTTCAGCTGCTGGTTTCTTTCAGTGAAAAGAATTCTGTGCAGAAGACCAGAGAATGGTTTCTGGTGTATCAAAACATAGGGCCACTAAGAAGAGAAAAGGAGCTAGCTATCTAAGGAAGCGTGTTCTCCTTTCTTTCAGTTGTTAATTGGGGACCATAATTTCTCCAGGATTGAATTTGGTTTAATGACCAAGAATTCTCATTGCAAAATAACCTAAATTAACTTGTAATTAACAGGTGTAAAAGATTTCTTAGTTAATTACCTGTACTTCAATGGTAGAATTGAAAAGTCCAAAAAGACAAAAGAAGGGTGTGTGGTCTATAGGAGGATTCAAGTCTTACATCGAACATATTGTCTGTGTGTTTAAAAATGTTGACAGTAATTTACAACTTAGAAAGTGACATGCTTGACTTATGTTAAAGTGGAAAAGAAGGTTCAGAAAAAAGAAAAAAGAATAAAATCAAAGAAATTTTTACATGTTCTTCCCACTATTCAAGGCATCACATGTCACTTTCACAAATTTCTTCGTTTTGAGTTAAATTATTAAAACAGAGCAGTGAAATATTTCTAGAAGTAGAAAACATTTCCGGAACTTCATCAGCAACAAAATCTGAGTCCAGAACATGGTGCCATTTAGGTCATTCAATATGGAAGAGCTATTCCCTTTGTAATCAAATAATATACTATAATTCTCAATATATATAGTATAGATTTAAAAGAAAAGAAGAAGAAAAATAACCAATAGGGGTTTGGTCAATCTATCTATCTTGACATCCAGCCAACTTGTATCTAGAAAGTGACTAAACTGTGAACTAAGCTAGAATCCTGATGCATAAACTGAAGCTCTAGAGCACATAGAATAAAGAGTGACATTATCCCTGGTAATCTAACCCATTTATACACTAAAATCCATGGTTTATAAATACCTTAAATGTCTTACTGGTTAATCAAAACAAAGGGTTCTTTCAGTTTCTGGAAGCCACGGCTATGCAAGATATATATCATTTCAGATTCTGCATATTCCAGTGCCAGTAATTCTGTAGTCAGTACTTTAATTTCTGTTTTGTGATTTCTGCACATAACTGTTGTAAGAGTGCATAGGAGATCCACGGTCTGGTGGTGAGTTTTGCAGAAATGGTTTTGTTGAGTGAGGGTCTCACACAGGTTCTGATACCTGTAGCTGCCTTGCTTGGGATAGGTTTTGCCTTGCTTCAATGGTATTTGGTGTCAAAAGTGAAGCTTTCGGGTGATTCTTGTAGTAGCAATGGTCATACTGATAGGTTGCTTGAAGAAGAAGAGGGTGTAAATAATCTTGACGTGACTGCAAAGTGTGCTGAAATCCAAAATGCTATTTCTGTTGGTAAACTCCTTTTACTCTATAGTTTTTATCCCTTTAGGCTATGTTACATTTGCTTTTAAGAAACCTGAAATGAACTTGGAATTTACATTTTATTTTGCTGTTTCTTTCTGATATGGGATCTTATACGTTTTTTGTCCATATAATATTCCAGGAGCAACCTCATTCCTGTTTACTGAGTACAAGTACCTTGGTATCTTCATGATGATTTTTGCTGCCATCATCTTCCTGTTCCTTGGTTCTGTTAAAGGCTTTAGTACAAAAAGTGAACCTTGCACATACAACAAAGGGAATCTGTGTAAACCGGCTCTAGCCAATGCTGTCTTTAGCACAGTTGCTTTCTTGCTTGGTGCCCTTACTTCTGTCCTCTCTGGATTTCTGGGCATGAAGATTGCAACCTACGCCAATGCTAGAACAACTCTGCAAGCAAGGAAGGGCGTTGGAAAAGCGTTTAGGATAGCTTTTCGCTCCGGAGCAGTAATGGGCTTCCTCCTTGCTGCCAATGGACTTCTGGTGCTGTATGTCTCCATCAACTTGTTCAAACTCTACTATGGAGATGACTGGGAGGGACTCTATGAGTCGATTACTGGTTATGGACTCGGTGGTTCATCCATGGCACTCTTTGGAAGAGTTGGAGGAGGTATCTACACAAAAGCAGCTGATGTTGGTGCAGACCTTGTAGGAAAAGTTGAACGAAATATCCCTGAAGATGATCCTAGAAACCCAGCGGTAATTTCCTTTACACTCCTGTTGTCATTCTTACATTTTCATCTTTCATTTTATTGTTTCTCAGTTTCCAATATGGTTTGTTCTTGTTCTTAGCCCTTAACATTACTAAATGAGTTGGTCCAAAATTTTGCAGGTTATTGCTGATAATGTGGGTGACAATGTTGGAGACATAGCTGGAATGGGCTCTGACCTATTTGGTTCGTATGCTGAATCATCCTGTGCAGCACTCTTTGTTGCATCAATATCATCCATTGGTATTGACCACAATTACGCAGCCATGTCCTATCCACTTATCATAAGCTCGATGGGAATTGTTGTTTGCCTGATAACTACACTGTATGCAACTGATTGGTCTGAGATAAAGGATGTCAGCCAAATCGAACCAACATTGAAGAGACAACTAACCGTATCAACCATTCTGATGACTCTTGGGATTGCTGTAGTCAGCTTCCTTGCTTTGCCATCAGAATTCTCTCTCTTTGACTTTGGATCTGAGAAGGTTGTTAAATACTGGTATGCCACCCGCAGCACTTTGTCTCTGCCACTAGAATATTTTGCCCTCTTAGCTTTCCATTATCATTATTCAATTGAGTTGTTCATCTCCACAGGCAACTCTTCTTTTGTGTTGCAATTGGCTTGTGGGCTGGACTGGCTATTGGATATATGACAGAGTACTTCACTAGCAGTGCATATAGGTCAGCCATCTTTAGAACTTTTAAGCGGCAAAAGAAGTTGCCTCACATTAATTTTTGGACTAAACCAACCAATCTTCATTTTATTTAATTTTTGTTTGTTTTTATTTCTTGTATGGATCAGACAATTAATTGTAATGCTTATTGTCCTGTTCAAAATCCACAGACCAGTGCGGGATGTAGCAGATTCTTGCAGGACTGGTGCTGCTACCAATGTGATTTTTGGACTTGCCCTGGGATACAAATCTGTTATTGTTCCCATATTCTCCATTGCCATTGCCGTTTTTGTTAGCTTCAGCTTGGCTGGCATGTATGGAATTGCGATGGCGGCTTTGGGAATGCTCAGTACTATTGCCACTGGTCTTGCAATTGATGCATATGGACCCATAAGTGACAATGCAGGTGGTATTGCAGAGATGGCTGGAATGAGTCCCAAGATACGTGAAAGAACAGATGCTTTAGACGCTGCAGGCAACACCACTGCTGCCATCGGCAAGGTGAAACTTTATTATTAATTCTCCTGTAGTATGAGATGTGCCATGTGATTATTTTCTATATTGCCAACGGACCAGGATCTAATACTCTTTTACTAATGGTGTTGATTCTGTCAATCAAGAGAAAGCAGAGTTTTCATGCCACATTTGTCCACCTATTTGTGGTCTTGAGCAATTAATTTTTGACAGTTGGTTTCTAAATGTTACCAGGGTTTTGCAATTGGATCAGCTGCTCTGGTGTCCCTTGCTTTGTTTGGAGCGTTTGTCAGCAGGGCAGGGATCAATGCTGTTGATGTGTTGACCCCAAAGGCCTTCATCGGTCTTATAGTTGGGGCTATGCTTCCGTACTGGTTTTCTGCCATGACAATGAAGAGTGTAGGCAAGGCAGCTCTCAAGATGGTGGAAGAGGTTCGCCGGCAATTCAATACTATTCCAGGCCTTTTGGAAGGCAGGACCAAACCAGACTATGCAAACTGTGTCAAAATCTCAACTGATGCCTCACTCAGGGAGATGATCCCACCAGGTGCTTTAGTTTTGCTTACACCACTTATCACTGGAACCATATTTGGAGTCGAAACTCTCTCTGGTCTCCTTGCCGGATCACTGGTTTCTGGCGTCCAGGTACCTTCACAATCATACCCATTACGGGAACAAACTAAGTTTGTCTAACAGGTGGCAATTACATTCTTCATTTCATCATTGCAATTTCCCTCATCAGGATGGTTCTCCAATATATATATAATATGTTATTTGTTTCTGAAAAATCTCCACCTAGTTTTTGATTTAGGTTTATTGCAGCTGAGTTGAATTTGAGTACTGTTGTTTCTTCTGCTCAACAGGTTGCCATTTCAGCTTCCAACACTGGAGGGGCATGGGACAATGCCAAGAAGTACATAGAGGTGAACTTTCTCCCTTGTAAAGATTAAACATAACTTTCCTCTGCAGCATAATCAATTTTTTTCTCAGTTATGGACCTTAATGATGACAAGATCACCTAAGCTTAAATTCATTTTCCTGACTATAATTTTTTTACAGGCTGGTGTTTCAGAACATGCTAAAGCACTGGGTCCTAAGGGTTCTGATGCTCATAAAGCTGCAGTCATTGGTGACACAATTGGAGACCCCCTCAAGGACACTTCTGGTCCTTCACTCAATATTCTGATCAAGCTTATGGCAGTGGAGTCACTAGTGTTTGCTCCATTCTTTGCTACTCATGGGGGTTTGCTCTTCAAGTTGCTCTAATCAAACCCATCTAGAGATACCAAATTTGATCATGTCAGGTCATGTACGTTGCATTAGTGAAGGAGTAGAATCCAATCCAATACAGCCCTAAACACCATAGCTTTGGCGTGTAACATTGTAAAAACTAAAAAGACAAACAATGAGCTCTGTAATTGCTACCGCCATTCTCCCAATACCATTGAGTTTTGGCTTGTTTGTGTACATGTAGATCAATTACTTGTTTCCATAATGTACACTTATTGTAAGTTTTATTTTCATCCAATCTTGATGTTGCATAAAATTGTCCAATTAGAAAGCCTTTTACAGTGGCAAAATCAAGAAAGCTACTAATTTTTTTAACCATAGTATTTTGGTTTACAAAAAGAAGCAGGACTAGAATTCAAGATTTTAACCTTACATACAATTGCAATGCAGTATCACCTGAGCTATCTATACTTTAATTAATTAGATCTTGGAAAGATATTGGCAGAACTCTATAAAGAACTTCCTTTTCTTGCTACCTTTCCAATGTTACACTAGGAGAGGAAGGGGGTGCTACAACAGTTGACCATACCATCAGAGAAAAACTATCCTGATAGATGATGTTTCCAAGTTGCCATAGTTATGACTTATGAGGTTTTTCCTTTACTTTTCTGAGGAACAAGCTATAAACAAAGGTCTGCAGGCTGGCCCTCTGCAACTGGTTAAATATTGTTGATTGGCTTCCAATCTAAGCATCCAAATCCATCAAATAAAAAGAAAAAAAAGTGCCGGCCCACCACTACTGCTAATCCCAATTTGATTAAAAAATATACATGACCTACCAAATATCACCCTATTCTATGGATTCGTTGCCCTATACTTCCAAAGGCAGTATATGCTCAAAAAAGAGAGAGAGAGAGAGAGCATATCCCCCCTATTAAAATATCCTGCATCTTTAGGAAATGAAGAAGAGTTTTTCCCCTTTCCTGTACCAAAAAAAAGTGCATATAACTTGCAGAAGTTACCAAAAATAAGTCCATGTGAAGTTGGTTTTATACAAGTGCCGGGATTAAAACAAAAAAAGAATGCTGAATTTCCTTAATACATTTGAAAGAATATGAATTTGAAATTTTTGCAACTTAGGAATTCTTTTCTTTTCTTGGTAACCAAAATGTACCAAATCCAATTTGGATTTTTGGTTTTTGCCCATCTAGTATGTAGTTGTTTGATTAATCTTAGATTCAACTCTAATAACGCAACTGGCAATGGTGGATAACTCTCTCAATAAGTTTTTTTTTTTTAACACATAAAGATTCAAACCAAAAGAATTGCATAAGTAGAACCAAATTGTTTACCTCTCTCAATCCTACCTACTTTTATTAACTCTTGATCAATTAGGATTCCAACCTTTACTAAGTCTTGAGTCAACTATGATTCCGAAACTTAGAAATACTAGTTTCCACCCACCCCCCTACAGTTTTCCTCAACAATATTAATTAATAAAATACTTCCTTCCTTTTTCCTTTTTTGGTTACCTTCTTATTCATATTTTTGAAATGTTTTAAGTAATTAGTGCGTGGCTTAAGCTCAAAATTATTGCTAATCTGGTAGAAATTTGGACCAATTGCACAACATTATAATTAGTTGTGGAACGCTAGTAAACTATGAGTAATTTTTTGTCAGTAAACTATGAGTAATCAGAATTCATAAATTCACGCTAGGGAACATGTAAATATTTTTATTCTAGAGGATGATGACATGACGACCCTAAAAGAAATCAGTATTATCACTAAAATCCGTGTGAAGTTATCTGCAATTTAACTAGGAAAGGATAAGTATCTATTTGGTTTAATTTTTAAATCTGAATTTGGCTATATTAATTAGCTATTTTTTTTTCTTTCAAGTATTAATGATCACAGGATATAAGAGATTGATAAAACCAGCAGAATATTAACATATAATAATGTAAAAGGAATATGATTTTTTTGAGAATAAAAGGAATATTATTTAATTCTAAAACAAATAAATCTTGGAATAGTAATTCATCAAAATATAATACAAGAAAAGGTAAGATTAGAAATGATTCCTTTTTGGTCGAGATTATGGTCATCCATTTTCAAACTCATTTTAAACACTAACCAACCTTATCTTAAGGAGTAGATGCTTCTAGAGCTTTTGGTATCACACAAGCCAGCCAACAAGCTTTAAACTTAATCAAAACCAACTAATTATCTTTTTTCAAAAAAAACCAAAACTAATCCGATTATTTAATTAATCCACTAATTAAATCAAACAATAAATCCATTTCTAGGCACCGGGCACCAACCTACTAAACCTCGAAACAAAATCGGGCCCACACCCAATTGCACTTCCACCAGTCTCCACTCGCCACGTGTCGATCACAAAATGGGAAATTCCCCACCAATCCTCACCCCTCCAAAACCCCCCGGTACCCAAAGCCTCGTGTAATTTCCCAATCCCGCTCCTCCACGTCACCCAAATGACAACGAATGGCCACGCGTAGCTCGCTTACTCGTCCAGCTCATTTCTCACCTCCACGTCCTCCATTCACCCACGGTAAGTCCCCGTATTTCACCCGCCGTTAAATCCAACAAACCCCGTCTCCCTATAAATATCTCTCTCTTTCTTTCCCTTTCTCGTCACTTTCTCTCTCACTCTACTCTTTACACACAGAGCGCTTACATTTCCTCTCCAGCAATGGCGAGAAACCCTAAGAGCTCCCTCCCGCTACTCCTCCTCCTCTCTCTCCTCGCCGTCTCCTCCGCTAAAGTCTTCTTCGAGGAACGCTTCACCGGTATTTTATACCTCTCCTCTATACGTATAGATATACTTGTACAAATACGCGTATAGTACTAGTGGCTTTCGATTCTGTTTGGTTGTATTTTGTCACTGTGTGTGTTTCGGCGGTTTTCTAGTGTTCGATTGTGGTTTCTTAACTGTTACTCGGTTTCCTTCAGCTCGAAAACGCGAGTGATCGCTGCGTTTTGAGTGTTTGTATGTGGATCTGGTTGGTGTGAGCTAGTGTAGTGTAGAATTTTGCGCGATTGTGAGTTCAAACGGCGTCGTTCCTTTTAGATCTGTGACTAGTTTTGCTTGCGGTTCTGGTCGTTTAGTTCCTCGGAATGGAGTCTTTTGTTGTGATCTGGTTAAGTAGAATGTAGAGTTCGTTAGCGGCATTTTGTCGTATTCAGTGCTTCTCCGGTGTTTTGATTTGCTGAGCATGATACGTGTCGTTGGCTTTCACATTTCACTGATTTTTCGATATTTTGCGACTCTGTGGGATTGGTCAGTGTGATTAATGTGTGTGTGTGCGTGTTGTGTTTTAGATGGATGGGAGAGCCGTTGGGTGGTTTCGGATTGGAAGAAGGATGAGAGCATGGCTGGGGAGTGGAACTTCACTTCCGGAAAGTGGAATGGAGACGCTGAGGACAAAGGTATTCTATTAAGTCTTAAGCATTTACTGTCATATTTTGTGATTACTAAGTTGAGTTTTAGATTTGGTCTATTGTTGGTGTGTGTAATTGATAGGGATAGCGGCGGAATGATTGTTTTGGTGTTGTTATTTAGGTATCCAGACAAGCCAGGACTACAGATTCTATGCCATCTCGGCCGAGTATCCTGAATTCAGCAACAAGGATAAGACCTTGGTGTTCCAGTTCTCGGTCAAGCATGAGCAGAAGCTTGATTGCGGTGGTGGTTACATGAAGTTGCTTAGTGGGGATGTTGACCAGAAGAAATTCGGTGGTGAAACTCCTTACAGGTTTGTAATCAATTTGTGTGTAATGCTATTGTGGTTTTGGTATTAATGCTGTTTTCTTACCCTTTCTTTGTGTCTTGTTGTCGCAGCATTATGTTTGGTCCAGATATCTGTGGCTACAGCACCAAGAAGGTCCATGCAATTCTTACCTACAATGGAACTAACCACTTGATCAAGAAGGAAGTTCCTTGTGAAACTGACCAGCTCACTCATGTGTACACATTCATCATCCGTCCTGATGCTACTTACAGCATCCTTATTGACAATGTGGAGAAGCAAACTGGTAGTTTGTACTCTGATTGGAGTCTCCTCCCACCAAAGCAGATCAAGGACCCCGAGGCCAAGAAGGTAATCACCTGTAACACTAATTATCACTGATGGATTGGTAATTTTGAATTTGATGGTAACGATAAGTATTTGTGATGACAGCCTGAAGATTGGGATGACAAGGAATACATTCCTGATCCCGAGGACAAGAAACCTGAGGTAATGTTCCAGTATATGCTCAAGTTGCTTGAGTTTCCCCAAAATGCAAATGGATGTTTGGAAGCTCACATTTTGAAGCAACTGTTTGTTTCTTGTGATTTATTCTTTAGGGTTATGATGACATCCCCAAGGAGATTGTTGATCCTGAAGCCAAGAAGGTATTTACTTAGTGCTTATGTATTCAATTCATGCGTTTGCCTTAAGACAACCGCTAGTTTTTTATTAAGATCTCTTATGAGTGCAGCCCGAGGATTGGGATGATGAGGAAGATGGTGAATGGACTGCCCCAACTATCCCTAACCCAGAGTACAAGGGAGAATGGAAGCCAAAGGTTTGTGAATTTTGTGTGATTAAGTTTGAGTTATTAGTCCCTATGTGGTTCTGGATTATGGTACAAATGAATCTGTTACCCGTGCAGAAAATTAAGAACCCTAACTTCAAGGGAAAGTGGAAGGCACCATTGATTGACAACCCAGGTTCATTTTGCTCCTTGAGACCTGCCTTTATATGTCTATAGCTTAAGTTTGCATATGATATTCAAAAATGCATTAATGTTTTTCAGACTTCAAGGATGACCCTGATCTGTATGTCTTCCCCAACTTGAAGTATGTCGGCATTGAGTTGTGGCAGGTAATTGTCTTGTCTTTTATACAGTATGACCACGTGAATTTCTCTCTCACCATCTCACTAAATTAATGCGCCTATTTTGTTTCAGGTGAAATCTGGAACCTTGTTCGACAATGTTTTGATCACTGATGAACCTGAGTACGCAAAGCAGGTGGCTGAAGAAACATGGGGAAAGCAAAAGGATGTAGGTTACTCTTCATCTGTCTGTTAAGGCTTGCGAGAAGATGGTTTTCTTGATGTTTAAACTGTGATTGTTCTTTTTGTGCAGGCTGAGAAGGCAGCATTTGAAGAGGCTGAGAAGAAGAGAGAAGAGGAGGTACGTGTTATTTTTCATATGTAAAATCTTAGGATTTGTTTTAGTTTTTGTAGATTGAAATGGGTTGACAAAAGAGAGGGAGAGAATCAGCAAGATGTTTGCCATCATGTGCTTTTTGCATTTCTTTAGTGTCTTGTTATGTCCAAAAACCATTCTATCACCTTTACACTACAGTCAGAATTGGATTCTGCTAAAGTAGTTTTTCTGAAATTGTATTTCTTTGTTTGGATTTTGGTAATCTCAGGAAACCAAGGATGAGCCAGCTGATTCTGATGTAAGCCTCTCATGAACTCCTCACAACTATATATATATGTGATTTTTTAAAACCTCTTGCTTTCTGTGGCTCAAATTTCAATTTGCTGGTTCTCAGGCTGAAGATGAAGATGATGCTGAAGACGCAGAAGATTCTGATGCTGCTGAAGAGAGTGCTGAAACCAAGGAGGAAGCACATGTATGTTTCTTCTTTTATCCATTGAGATCAGTACTCGACCAAACTTGTTTACTTAGTCTGTGTACTGAATTTATTTTGGCAAATCATGTCATCTGTTTTGCAGGACGAGCTGTAGAGAGGAAAACACATTGTCTGACAAGTCAAGTCGGGAGATGAGCTTGGGCATCAAATGCCTCTTAATTTTTTTTTTCCTCTTATATTTTCTTAGATGATGTAGTTTCTGGTAGGGAAGGGAGAGTTGAGGACTGAAATCCAAAACTGCGCAGCTGATTGCTTTAGTCTTTGATAACTGTTTGGTCCCCTTAGAACGTAAAAGGATGTGTGTTTTTACTGTCACATTTATCAAATAGTCTGAACATTTTGCCAGATTTCTTCAGTCCTCTTTCTTTCCATTTTGCGTGAATTCTTTTGCTACTATATTTGGGCTTTGATGACAACAATGGAAAAGGAGCTGGTACTAGTACTGTTTAAGGATGTTGACGGTTTGCAAGTTAAAAAACGTGACTTCTCACGGTCTCGTTTATGGATCTGCTGTGTGCGTGTCAGTGGCGATCTCACTGTACTCCCTGCTTTTCTTATCTTAGTAATATGGAGAATCCCATCTTGCCTATGTTTCAAAAATGTTCACGTGCGGGTCAAATGCATCGACGAGTTGACTCCCAGTTCCCATGGTCTAGGGACTGCTGAAGTAAGCGCCATCGTTCCATTATAAAAGAATGCTTCAGCTAGCCAGCCAGCCACGTGCCTGGAGGGATACACACAATAGAAAAATTATGGGTCCCTTGCCTGTTCTTATCCAAACCTTGAGAAAAGAGAAAAAAAAAAAGAGCTTGATCATCAACTCATGGGCCTTGAGAAGAATTAAGGCCCGAAAAGATATGACCATCAACTCATGTGTGTTTGGCTGCTGAGTAGATTTCACAGCGGTTGTAAAACAGCACAGAGGCAATAGTATGTGTGCATTACGTTTGGACTTTGGCGGATTCAGGTTGAACTTGCAAGGCGTTTAGTCTAGAAAACGGTGTCGTTTACTGGGAGCTGATCAGCTGAGGCAGGTGTAAAGCTCATGTTTTCTTCTCTCCTAATTTCTTCACATTTCCACTTCTCTCTTTATTCTTCTTCAACCGAATCCTAGCTGCCAGCCCCCTTATGGCCGCATCTAAAATAAATTTTTTATTTGAATACTAATACTGAGGACCATTTTTTTTTATATAACATCGTGGTCCTTTTGCATCTGTGGCTTATTCATTCGGAGAAATTTTGTTTTCCGTGGCATTATGAGAAAGTATTTATTTTATCTTTTTTCTTGATGGAGAACAAACGTACAGAGTAATTTTTGTTTTGTTTTGTTTTGTTTTGTGTATCATCTCTATCCTTTCTGTTCTTTCAAACGGGATCAGAGTCAGCCTATGTAATTCAAACTGTGAAATGGGCCAAATATTGGAGCCCAATTTTCGTGCTATTGGATATCATCATATCAATACACAAAAACTGAATGAAACATGTTTGCTTGAGAAATAGAATGAACCTGGTGAGGACATTCTTGTTATGGGCCCCCAGGTTAAAATTAGATATTTTGGGCTTGGTCAGATGGGCAAAGTCTCTCGATGAATGTTTTTGTGCAAATCATGTAGGCCTGCCTAATTAAGTAGAATCTAGCCACTAAAGAGTAACCCACTTGATTGGGACATTCCATTTTACATGTGCTTTTTGTCTAAAATTATAATTACTGTAAATAATAGATCCCACAAATTATCATCGCACCCTAATAATTAATCAAAATCACGCATACAACAGATATTTCTGCTGCCACTTATTGGGTTTCAACATAACTTTATTTGGTAGAATACAAAAACGGTCATTGGTAATAAATATGCAGAATGGAGTTGTTATTGCTTCATGGTTAAAAATAACCATCATGTATTGATTCAAAATCATGTCATGAATTAAATCAGACCACTGATTTTATCAAGGCCCCCATGATCAGCTTGAGCCACAATAAAAAACATGAATAAATCTCATAGCCCTTAAACTAGTACTCAACCCTATATAGGGCCCATATGGAGAAGCTTTAAATCCAATTGATTTGACAAGCCATGGCATGGGGTGCGATTATATTCGTATACACCAATACATCATCAATTTCGTAGCTACTGAAATTAAACCTGATCGTAAACTTTGTGTTCTGGTCGATGGTTACACTCTTATAATTAGAGATACCAACCAACAAATCAACTTTTTTTTTTAAAAAAAGACAATTCGTCATGAATGCATGGAACAGAGCACACATGCATACATACATTTTATTTGTACGAAGCACATTATATTAAGGGTGTATCCATCTATATATGATGAGCAGTACTGTGGCTCATCCGATGAAGCAGCCCTTAATTTGATTCAAGCAAACATAGAAAATAACAAGGTATATATATCATCATAATTACCATATATATATATAGTATACTATGATGACATAATTATTAACCATGGAAAATATATCCTTATAGGAGATTCCATTGTTGAAAGGGGAGATCTGCAGGATCTGCCTTTGGTGCAGCGATCACATGATCTCCTGAGTCGGCAAGAGTGAGGTAAAGCCCGCTCTCCGGATTCACGAAACGGGACTTACCCCCGTCCAGCCAACGTTGACCAGGCGACTCAACACAACAATCTCGGGTGACGACGAGTGATCCATCCTTGCAAGGTCTTGCCCGTCCAACGGAATCTTGGCATGAAAGGCATTTCCCATTATTTGCTATGGTAGAAAATGGAACGATCTCCCAGTTGTTTCTCGTTGAATTTAGGCATCTTCCTAATCCCACACTACTATAATCATCACCCACAGTTAGGCAGCTACCAGTTTTTTGTCGCGACTCTATACGTTGAAGGCTAGGCCCGTCATCCCGCACCCATCCTTGTCCGGGGAGCCCTTTGTCGACATCCACCGTAAGGGCTCCAAATACTCCTTCCGCATCTGACTTGGCGGTCAAGACAAGTCCGGTCAGGGAGTTTAACATGAACCCTTCATCCTCATTATGTTTCCACTGTGCAGAGCTCCCAATTGGATCATCCGGGCATGTAGAGAGCATTAGGTTATTAACTGGGGACGTGGGACAAACACTTGCGGGCATCAAGCAGGAGCCGTTGGATCTAATTGTGCCATCTTCCTTGAATGTCCACAGCTGGTTAGAGGTGGCCGAAGACCTACAGGAAACTAAAGTGAGTTCCGCTCCATCGTAGTACTTGCCCTGCGGCACATATTCTAAGCACAGACCCTTTGGGCCGCGGATCTGTACTTGTCCTTTTGATCCTAATTGTTGTATTAATATTGGCGGCTGGGAAATGAGCGGGCCGCTGAGTTTTGGATCCTCCTGCTGCGGCTGCTCCGCCCCTGAGATTCTGAATGGCGCCCAAACCACCGGTACCAAAATCAAGCAAACCCATGCCATCTTGGACAACTTCATCGTTAACTATAACCTGCAACCCGGCCCTAATTACGTTAAAACAAACTAATGAACCACTATATATATATATATAAATTTTTAAAATATATACCAACTTCAAACACACACACACACACATATAAATATATAATGCATATATAGGAAACACTCCAATGTATACGCTTGCATCCATGCATACATATTGTCTTACGTGCACATATATATGCATGCAGTCTTCGTTGTCCAATCTTCTGCAGAGTATCTTGTATATTATCTTCAAATTTTGAAACAACACTCATTTGGAAAAATATATTAATTAATGCTTAAACTCTGAAAAAATTACACTATGTTCTGGGTTAAGGTAGGGTTGCAAATCTGTGAAATTTATTGCCTGTTAATTAGTAGCTCCAAAAATACTAAAATTTTTTGGTAAAAAAAAAAATTACTAAAGTTTTGGTAGACTGGTATTCTATGATCAGTTACCATAATGTCTTTTTGGTCCCGGAGAAAGTACTATTGTTAGTCTGTGAATGGAATAAAACATAACAAAAATAATTTTCACACATATGTTGAACGATATTTATTAATCAATTATGCGTAAACATAAAAATAAATTATCATAAAAAAAAACTGAAGCTTATGAAAGATAATTAAGAACAATGCATAAACAAAAAGGAAAAGTTGATAATACTTACAGAATACAAAAGCTTGTTATTATTCTTTCACTTGAAGGATATGCGGCGAACTTGTGCTAGACGCTGAGATATATATAGCAAGAACTCTAGGAAAATTACAACAGAGGTCCCTCTTTTCTGGGTAGGCGTTGGTATGCAAATATGTGAAAATTAATTGCTGAACGGATATGAAATGTAACTTTTGTTCTGTTTAAAAAGATTATCGGATAGATGGTTTGATTTCCTTAATGTCACGTTTTGTGGATAAAGACGACAAATTTTAATGGAAAGAAGCGAGCTACAGAATCCAAGGGAAAAACAAAAGAAGCGACAAATTTTAATAGGCAGTAAATTAATCAATTACCAGAACAAACAAGTAGCTGTGAGTTGTCAAGAGGAATATAATTGTGCATGCTAATTCGTATATGGATGGCAAATTAATCAATTACCAGAACAAACAAGTAGCTGTGAGTTGTCGTCAGGAGGAATATAATTATGCATGCTAAATCGTATATCGATGGCAAATTAATCACCAGAAGAAACAAGTAGCTGTGAGTTGTGGTCAAGAGGAATAGTATAATTATGCATGCTTATTCGTATATCGATGTATATCGATGGCTTCGCTTTGACCAGTCTCTTCACATGTGCAATGCACATAGAAACAATCAATTTGATAGATTACTTTTTTCTGTTTGATTTAGTTATCATTAATTTCATTCTTCCAAAAACAAAACCCCAAACTCTCTAACAAGAAAAATTAACACCATGTTGTTTTTTGGTATGCGGATGATGGTTCTATTTGCCCGTATATGAGTACTCAAATTAGCGAATAGGGTTTTCATTCATAGAAACTTGCATGCTAGTGCAATATTACAAGTTACTTTGTTTTTTTTTTGGATGCTATTACAAGTCACTAAACAAGGATGTTTAATTTTTGTGATGGAGGATTTCTTACTCCCACGGACGAGCGATCCCACTGCGGGCTTAACCTGGAGGGCGCCGCCGCAGGAGGGAGTCTTAAAACTCAATGTGGACGGGTCCTGTAAGGAGCTGGATGATGCGGCCTCAGTAGGCGGTTTAATCTGTGATCATCAAGGTAACTGGATTTTTGGTTTTGGAGTTAATCTAGGTGCTTGCTCTCCAATTAAGGCCGAGCTTAGAGCCATTCTGGATGGGCTCATTCTTACTTGGGATCACAATTGCAAATCTCTTTTGGTGGAATCAGACTCTTGATTGCGGTGAATTGGATAATGATAATTCTGATCCGGATGTGGAATTAGATAACATTATTTGGGAGATCCGTTCTTTTGTAAAGAAACAATGGACTATTTCTTTTTCTTTTGTACATAGGGAGGCGAATACCTGTGCAGATTACCTAGCTAAGTTAGCCTCTCATTGTAATTTAGGACAAACTATTTTTCAGGAGCCACCTGATGGCATCCTTGATCTTCTCAGAGCTGATAGTCCGGCCTCTTTTTGTCATAGGCCTGTTTTGATGTAATACTCTAGTTTTAAATCAATATATCAATCTCAGATTGAAAAAAAAAAAGTTGTTATGGAAATCACACCACTGATTTTAACACTCCCTCATCGGAAGATTCAGCCTGATTAAACCAAATGGAATACTACGGCATTGTTCAGTACTCATAGCCAAACGGCTTAAATCATTCACTCTGTCTTCGACAATGAAGTAGATTTTTTCATTCCCTTCCTGATCAATCTTGTTGGAATAAAACGTGTGATACCCACCCACTTTTTTTGGGATCCTGAACGAGTTCCATACGAAGAGTCTAGCGTCATTAACAAGCTCTAAATCCACTTTATCAGGCAAATGCGGAGCAGAGAAAGGATACCTCAAACTTTTGGTAATATTTGGCTGAAGCACTCGCCGGCGGAATTAAACCTGATGTACTCCTCCATGTTCAAGGACGGATCCAGAAATATTTTTCAGTGTAGGCAAAAAAAAAAAAAAAAGAAAACGATCATCTTATCCTTTAAACGAATGTAAAAGTTACAGTATAAAATTTTAAATTTAATTAGATGTTATAATTTTTAATGGGCTTGTAGTTGTATTTTTGCAAAAGTAAGAGGAGTAGTATTCCAAATTTAAATTCCACTTCCAAAATTGATTGATATATGAAAAATTAAATGTAACAATTTTTGTCAACATGCTCTCATATTTTTGTAAATATTGAATAATTTTTTTCATTCAACGCGATCAAATATATCATTCTCAACATATATAATTGAACAATCATTTAATATCTTTCCATATTTGAAAAAAATCACATTTTTATTAGTTAGTATATTACAGCTCAGCTGGTAGAGCAGAGGACTGAAAATCCTCGTATCACCAGTTCAAATCTGGTTCTCAGTTAACCAAGCAAAAAAGAGAGCAACAAAATACAATTGTGAATATATACATTTTTGGGTTGAATTATAAAACGTATGAATATGAATTCTTTTAAAAAAAATACATGAATATGAACGTTAGTTAATACTTAAAATAATTTGTTCATAACACTGAGGTCAAATTATTAGTCTTAATCATTTGTTTACGTATGAATATGAATTCTTTTTTAAAAAATACATGAATATGAGCGTTAGTTAATACTTAAAATAATTTATTCATGACACTGAGGTCAAATTATTAGTCTTAATTATTTATTAATCCACTTGTCACATACCAACTGTAAGTTTCCTAAGAGCCATATGACACTCATACAAAGGCTCATAAAGCAGCGGAAAGATAGGAAACTACCCTAGAACCACATGTGAGGCTACAAAACCGAATAACAATTTTTACTTACTTGGAGATTAGGATCTTTCACCTAATTATGAGTATAGAACCAGCAAGAGCAGGATGAAAACGTCCCCTCCTCTACGGTATCCACACGAACCTTGATCGTTGAGTGTTTTTGGGACCTTCAAAACGTGGTAAAGGGCAGAGAATCAGCTAATGATCTGATCAATTAGCCACTCAAAAACCCCACTCAATAAGCATGATTGATTAGTGTTAATGGCCAACACTTTGGCCCCATGATAATGACTTTCATTATTATGCTTCCACTAAAACACAACCAGACATAAAACACTCCCAAAGCACTAAGTTTGACCCAATAATTCTGGTAATTAATGAGCCAAAACGACCCTGATTCAACCACGGTCCAACCACACCCGGTCCAACCATGGTCCAACCACGGTTCGACCACCTGCCCGAATCAACGGTTCTATGTGTGTGACCCTGTAGGCACTTGTAACGTCCGACAATAATTGTAAAATTCTCATTTTACAATTATAAGCAAAGAGCGGCGTCTAGCAACACATCATTGCTACCCGAACGACAAGATCAGTACTGATTCTCTATGCCTCGGAATATGTCATCGTCCTTTCGTCCCATTATCAAGATCAAACATGAGACATGGAATATGCCAATCTCATATATGTCTAATCTATGTTTCTTGATCCCCGAGTTAACTGCATAAAACGGATACCCATGATATCAACATATCACCTAATCCGAGCATGGCCATGCATTTCACAGTTCAACTCTATCAAGAAACCGTATGATAATACACCCGTTATATGGGTCGAACGAATCCCGTCTTGATCAATCAAAACCTACTACATACTCGTCATATATCCAATGATTACCCTTATGTCCACCCAGTTACGGGTGACTAGGTATAATATCAAAGCATATGATTCATATGTTGGATACCTTGACGATCTCAGGTCGGAGGACAATACATCTATAAGAAACACTAATGACATACATATAATGTTCCATGTAGTGTTCTTATGTGGGTCGGTCCGGTCCACAAGTTCTCTAACTTGTACCCGTATGTAGAATTCATATCACATATAAATTCACAACATACGCTAGTCTTAATTTATTGTTACAACCCGTCCATAATAATAACCGACTAGGGACATTTAAGAATATATCAAATATATAAACTAGGGTTATAAATATGTGCAAGTAATTATCTCATAATCATATTTATTGGAATAACCTCAATGTATATACATGACTACAATCATCCATAGATTGGCTTTTTGGGCACATAACTAACAATCTCCCACTTGCACTAAAGCCAATCATACATGTATCTAATACCTATGGATGCGCAATGACCATCATGCTTCTGCTGCGTGAGTGGCTTCGTCAAGGGATCTGCTACATTGTTCTCAGAAGGAACTCTGCACAGCCTGACATCGCCTCTATCTATGATCTCTCGAATAAGATGATAGCGTCGGAGAATATGTTTGGATCTTTGGTGGAATCTAGGTTCTTGAGCTTGTGCGATTGTTCCATTGTTGTCACAATAGAGCTCAATCGGACTCTCAATACTAGGAACCACCCCAAGTTCAGTTACGAACTTCTTGATCCAAACAGCCTCTTTCGCTGCATCTGAAGCTGCAATATACTCAGCCTCGGTTGTAGAATCTGCAACTGTCTCTTGCTTAGAACTCTTCCAGCTTACAGCTCCACCTCCAAGACAAAACACATATCCTGATTGCGATCTGAAGTCATCCCTATCGGTTTGGAAGCTAGCATCGGTGTAACCCTTTACAACGAGCTCATCAACGCTTCCATAAACCAGGAATGCATCCTTAGTCCTTCTCAAGTACTTAAGGATGTTCTTAACCGCTGTCCAGTGACTCTCACCGGGATCGGATTGGTACCTGCTCGTGACACTCAGAGCATAAGCGACATCTGGTCGAGTACATAGCATGGCGTACATGATAGATCCTATAGCTGAAGCATAAGGGATCTTACTCATCTGCTCTCTCTCCTTAGATGTACTAGGACATTGACTCTTTGAGAGAGAGACGCCATGTGACATAGGTAAGAATCCCTTCTTGGAATTCTCCATGCTAAACCTTTTTAGCACTTTGTCAATATATGTACTCTGACTTAGCCCGAGAAGCCTTTTGGATCTATCTCTATAGATCTTTATGCCTAAAACATAAGCAGCTTCTCCTAAGTCCTTCATTGAGAAGTTCTTTCCTAACCAAGCCTTTACAGACTGTAGTGTCGGAATGTCATTCCCAATGAGCAGAATGTCATCGACATATAACAATAAGAAAACTACTGTGCTCCCACTAACCCTTTTGTAAACACATGGTTCATCTTCATTTTTGATGAAACCAAACTCTTTGATTACATCATTAAAACGAAGATTCCAACTCCTTGAAGCTTGTTTAAGTCCATAAATAGAACTTTGCAACTTGCATACCATGTTGGCATTCATTGGATCGACAAAACCCTCAGGTTGTGTCATGTACACATCCTCTAAAAGATTTCCGTTAAGGAAAGCGGTTTTGACATCCATTTGCCATATTTCATAATCATGGTATGCGGCTATAGCCAAAAGAATCCGGATGGATTTAACCATGGCAACTGGTGAGAAGGTTTCATCATAGTCTATACTATGAACTTGTTTGAAACCTTTTGCAACCAACCGCCCTTTATAGGTAATCACATTACCATCCATGTCGGTCTTCTTCTTGAAGACCCACTTGCACCCTATGGGTTTTACCCCTTCGGGTGGATCAACCAAGGTCCATACCTTGTTTTGATACATAGAATCCATCTCCGAATTCATGGCTTCTAGCCACTTCTGGGAGTTCAGACCCGTAACGGCCTGCTGATAGGTAGTGGGCTCATCCTCATCTATGAGCATCACATCACCGGTATGAGTCACGAGAAATCCATATCTCTCGGGCTCATGCCGGATCCTATCTGACCGACGCGGTCCGTGTGTTACAGGAACAGGATTCTCGTCCACAACACCTTGTGGTTCCTGTTCTTGTTCCGTCTCAGTCTCTAGATCTCGAACTTCTTCGAGTTCTATTTTCCTCCCACTGATTCCTCTACAAATAAATTCTTTTTCTAGAAAAATCGCTGTCCGAGCAACAAACACTTTGTGGTCGGTGGGATTATAGAAGTTATACCCTTTAGTTTCCTTAGGGTAACCTACGAATAGGCACTTCACGGATTTTGGGCCAAGTTTGTCCGAAGCTTCACGTCTTACGTAAGCCTCACAACCCCAAATCCTCATAAAAGACAAATTGGGACGCTTCCCAGTCCATATCTCATATGGTGTCTTTTCGACTGATTTAGACGGAACACGGTTAAGTGTAAAAGCAGCACTCAATAGTGCATGTCCCCAAAAGGAGGAAGGAAGGTCAGCTTGACTCATCATCGAACGAACCATGTCCAACAAGGTTCGATTCCTCCTTT
>JAKUCV010005748.1:7683-32969 GCA_028386065.3 Turnera subulata | reverse complement strand
AGAATGGAAGCTTGTGTATATGGGTGTGTTTGTACTTCCTTCTTTCACACAAAGAAGAGAAGCTTCAGAGAGTGTTTTTGGGACCTTCAAAACGTGGTAAAGGGCAGAGAATCAGCTAATGATCTGATCAATTAGCCACTCAAAAACCCCACTCAATAAGCATGATTGATTAGTGTTAATGGCCAACACTTTGGCCCCATGATAATGACTTTCATTATTATGCTTCCACTAAAACACAACCAGACATAAAACACTCCCAAAGCACTAATTTTGACCCAATAATTCTGGTAATTAATGAGCCAAAACGACTCTGATTCAACCACGGTTCAACCATGGTCCAACCACGGTCCAACCACACCTGGTCCAACCATGGTCCAACCACGGTTCGACCACCTGCCCGAATCAACGGTTCTATGTGTGTGACCCTGTAGGCACTTGTAACGTCCGGCAATAATTGTAAAATTCTTATTTTACAATTATAAGCAAAGAGCGGCGTCTAGCAACACATCATTGCTACCCGAACGACAAGATCAGTATTGATTCTCTATGCCTCGGAATATGTCATCGTCCTTTCGTCCCATTATCAAGATCAAACATGAGACATGGAATATGCCAATCTCATATATGTCTAATCTATGTTTCTTGATCCCCGAGTTAACTGCATAAAACGGATACCCATGATATCAACATATCACCTAATCCGAGTATGGCCATGCATTTCACAGTTCAACTCTATCAAGAAACCGTATGATAATACACCCGTTATATGGATCGAACGAATCCCGTCTTGATCAATCAAAACCCACTACATACTCGTCATATACCCAATGATTACCCTTATGTCCACCCAGTTACGGGTGACTAGGTATAATATCAAAGCATATGATTCATATGTTGGATACCTTGACGATCTCAGGTCGAAGGACAATACATCTATAAGAAACACTAATGACATACATATAACGTTCCATGTAGTGTTCTTATGTGGGTCGGTCCGGTCCACAAGTTCTCTAACTTGTACCCGTATGTAGAATTCATATCACATATAAATTCACAACATACGCTAGTCTTAATTTATTGTTACAACCCGTCCATAATAATAACCGACTAGGGACATTTAAGAATATATCAAATATATAAACTAGGGTTATAAATATGTGCAAGTAATTATCTCATAATCATATTTATTGGAATAACCTCAATGTATATACATGACTACAATCATCCATAGATTGGCTTTTTGGGCACATAACTAACACCAACACCATAAGACCAAGATATAAACCTTTTTTTTTAAAGAAAACGTGGAGAGAATATAGTAACTAAAATATTAAAAAGACCACGTCTAAACTTGAATTCGTATCATTGATTTACTTTAATTCGTATCATAAAGCATATCTTACGGGCTACCTCAAACCATTGTAGGCAAAACAAGCAAATTAGAGTTTTAAGGCTAAAATCTAGGAGGCTAATATTTTATTATTGGAACTTAGTGTAGTCACCTGCTTACAGTGACTGCACTGTGGATCCGTCACTGTCTGAGTTCTCGTAGATAGGAACACTTCGACCTAAAAAATCAAAAGTTGAGAATATAACTGGTACCTGGATAGGGGGCTGCTTTTTTAATGCCACTGTACTAGGGCATTCTTTGTTTCCCACTCTTGCTGTAACAACATCATCGTCGATATAAATTCGATTAAGGTACATGTCACACCCCCGCTTAAGCATGACCGGCCAGGCACCATGTGCTCCTACATCATGCCACAAGGCACCCCAACAACCTGCAACGTGCTAATTGCATCCCACTTAAGCTAACCACGCTTCCGCAACGCCACTCCGCTTATACCTCACGAAAAGATGTAACACATCATATTCATCCCCAATTCTGTCACTATACTTAGTACTCCACAAACCAACTCCATTATCCTTTATTGCAAGTTGTAAACCAAAACTCCACATTCACAACCATTTCCAAATCCACAACATCGTTACTTACTTTCGTTAGTACCATAATCCCAACCTTTCCATGCCATTATAGCATGTCCACGAGTTGCCGATCAGCACATCAAGCAAACACAAAAAATACAACAACACATAAAACACAAACAAAATATTTAAGACACAATTCTCTCACCAAACCCCCAACCTCTAACTCGATGGGTATTAGCCAAGACTCGATAGCCTATGCCCCTTAGCAAAATTTTATAACTATGCTCCGCTACCATATCTGTCACACCCCTACTTAAGCATGACCGGCCAGGCACCATGTGCACCTACATCATGCCACAAGGCACCCCAAGGCCTATAACCGTCACTATAGAGGCTAGTCGCCTTTGCCTAGTGGGTTAGTCTCAACGAGCAATGCGCAGCACAAACAAAAGCGAACAAACATATGCAAAGGCAACATAAGATACTAATTGCATCAAAACTCAATATCCACTAATGTTATAAAATTCTTGCTATAAGGGGCACTATCTCTTACTCCAAGACATAACCGCTTTGGTGTATAAATACAATAAAATAATGAAGGAGACCGACTCGGCTATACCCATCGACCTACTGCCCGTACACTTATTCTCGCACCTGTAAGGCAATGGGAGATATGGGGGGTGAGTATAAAACTCAGCAAGTAAAGAGGCAATGCAAGAAAGCAACTACAACAACACACAGAGCTCGGCATGAGCAACACACAGTCATACGGCACATAAAATGGTGCAAAGAATCAATCCCGGGCACTCACGCCCCAAAGCAATCCATCTTGTTCAGACACGTACTGGTCTCACTCCCTCCGACCAGCTAGGGTATGATGCGGCCCAAGGCAGCCTATGTAGTTTGGTAGCATATACAGGTGTTACTCCTTAGCCCACAGCCCCACGCACGAGGCATAATCGAGAAGTCACAGGAAGTGCGCGTGACTTGCTACCACAACTCACACAGCTCCTGGCTGACATCTTGTCACACCTGTAACAGACCAAGCGGGCAATATCCTCCGCAAGTTTCAACAACCTGTACAAGGCACCCAGTGCCAATATCTCGTGGCGCACAAGTTTACTACAAGTGCCTACCATCTCATAGTACGTGCAAGCCTCGCAAGCACTACCTCGTGCACCCAGTGCACCTCAACCAACTGGCCAGTGGTACCACAAGCACAAGCACAATCACATCAAGGAAATCACATGCCAATCAATAGCACAACAAGTGCAATGCAACCAAGCCAGCAAGGGCAGCAGGTATGCACAAGCATACAACACAATCATCATGCACCCACAACTCACAATGCACTACAATCATGCACAATTAACCAACAAAAGTCGATTAGCCATGATTAGGCCTCAATAGATAATTAACCAACAATAGCCAACACTGGCCAGCAAGTAAATCACACACATAATGACACACAATCAGCATGCATAATGGCCTTCCGATCAACAAAGGGTGCACTAGCAACTACCTGCATAAACCCATTTACTTACCATCACCTAGGCATCCCTAGGCCAATTCCCTTCCTTTGGAACCATTGGCTATCTTGGGCCTTAATCCCTGTTACATACACATAAACACACAATACCATGAGTTCACGACATCTATAGCTTGTGAAACCCAGCTCAAAACCATAACACTTATCTTTCCATAAATCGGGCAGAAACTTCCCTGTACAAGCATCATATTCAACCAGCCATAAAAAGCCCTTAAAGGCAGAACCATCTTTTGGGCCTCAACACAAGAGTTTTAGCCCTATGTATCAGCTTTCCGGAGCCTCAAAGAACACCCCAATCTGAGGTCTGTAGCCCCAGATATGCCTTCAATACCAACACTGGTCCAAGCAGAAGGACTGCTGCGGGACATCTACAGAACAGTCCAATTTGAGACTACAAAACTCTCTTAATTTAGCTCCAAATCCCACAAACTCGGTGCCATATGAAATCTATAGATGTTAGCTAATCATAGGCTTTGGTTTCACTCAATTCCAACAGGTGGTTTGGCCAAAATCCTTATTTCAGTGGCCAGGGGTCAGTCTGCCCGAGAGCAGAACCCCTTAGACTCACTCTCCACCTTTCCCCTCTTTCCTCTCTTTCTCTCTTTCTTTCTCCTCCCCAGGCTGAGCACGAATTCTCTCTGATAAGTGAGAAGGAGAGCTACTTTGTTACACCCTTAAATCAGATCAAGTAGGTGACTAAGCACCCTTAGCCACCACTTGCCAACTTGGTGCCACTTGCACCAAGTTGGTGCCACCTCGTGCTTACATTCGGTGCAATCAGCCCATGCCACACAAGCTGCTAGCTTGTACACCCAAAGCCACCAGCACCTTATTCCCAAGCCACTTGGCTTACTCTGATTGGTCGGTTTGGCAAATTATACATTTACCCTCACCGAGCCCAATTGTGCACCGACAGCATCCTGGTGTTCCCGTTGTGCACAATTTCGTGCCAACTCGAGCCAACGGGTACCTCCCTTGGGCAATTGTGCCTCCAATGTACTAATTGCACCTAATTAATACATTCCTAACATAATCCAACATTTATTGACCAATTTAATCCAGTCGAGTACTCGGTACCCCCTAAAGAGGTCGACCGTGCCATCGGGTCACTACGAACCCATTTGTGCACACTAGGCCTAGCCTATGTGCACAATTGCCCACAATCCAACACCAACACATGTTACCGGGCCAAGACCCATACCATCATAACCTACACGAGCATCCTCGAAGGACAAGTACCCAGCTCCTATCGTATGAGTGTCCCTCTAGGCACCAAGGTGTACCTGGGGTATCACAGTACAGGATATAAATGTAATATGGAATCTCGGTGTCCAACCAAGGTAAGTTCCAATGTTACTACTCATGAGCTGCTGCTGCATCTGGAGACGATGCCAAGATTATGGACACATAGAGAACGAAGATTATAGACATAGAGAGAAAGTGTTACAGTTGATCAATTGTCTTGAATATCGAAGATTTAATGAGCTGTCTTTTCTAGAAAAGAGGAAAGTGTGCAAGTTGTGTTTCAGCATGTTATGTTTTTAATGCATTATTTGTTGTATTTTTAATGCTATGTTTTACTTTAATTTAAAGTAGTTAGTTGATAAGTCTTGGGAAAATGAAGAATTAGCATGCTTAATTTATTATGTCCAGGCATGCCAAACCCTAATTAGGTAGTCTTAGTTAGATGCTATGTTGTTAGACTACACTTTTGTTAGCTATAAGTGTGCTGCTCATGATCTCTAGTTGATTTATTGGAAAATCCTGAGTCCAACCATATCCACTAGGTATATTATAACTAGAGGGAGCTCTCATCCTATAGCTAATTACTTTGAGGTGTGAACTTAGGGGCACAAACATTGGATATTTATAGACCCATAAATCATTTTATTTTCTTAAAAGAAACTATTTTTATGCGTATCCGTTATGGAATTTTCATTGTCATGCAATTATACACTATGACTAAACATGGTTAAATCACACTTTAGCATTAAGAGGTGATTAGCTCAAGTTTAAGCCAACATAAACTTATATTAATTAAGAGTCAATTATCAAATATAAATAAAAAGATTATTTATATTATTATTATAAAAGATTATTATGATTTTTTTAGATCTAAGGCAAATTAAATTGTTATATCAATTACATATATTATTAATATTGTACTAGACCATTTACATCTATTGGCCTGTTCATTAATGCTTATCAAGTTGGACAGACAAGACTAATAATAACAATAATGTCTTTCTTTACAAACACAGATATCAAGTTGATGAGGGCTAAATACGAAGGAATGCTAATGGTGTAGCAGATTGGATGGCTAAATATTTTTTTTTTGATACTAACGATGATCTTTATTCATATACTAAACTGAAAGTACATGTATGGAGAGAGCCAACTTATGGCAACAAAAAGATAACAGGATCGCTGTGAACAAAAATTTAGTAACACTATCTACTACTCAACATGTTGAAACTCCTACGTTTGCCTTTCCAATTCTTCACAGTTTCTGCACTTGCTAGAACATGAGAGGTACTGTAGGGAAAGTTAGTGTGCAACGCTTTAATCCAAGCAGTGGCATGAATAATAATAGAGTCCGATTGGATGGCTAAATATGCCAAGAACAATTGTACGTATTCCTTCTAATTGGTTATTTGTACCTCCAAGGGCTGGGAAGAGAGTTTTTTTTTGGTATATCGGAATTACATAAATAACACCCAAACCCCAACTCCCCTCAATCCCCTCCACTGGGATCGAACCCATGACCACTTGGAACCCCATCCAAGGGAGATGCCACTGCACTACAAGTAGTGTTGGCCGGAAGAGAGTTATTTGTATGGATTTAGAGTAATATTTATATGCCTTCGATAAAAAAAAAAAAGTTGATGAAGGCATTCTATTGGCAAGTTGAAGGCATTCTATCAAGTTTTTTTTTTTTTGTTTCAGTTGCTATGAACAAGCCATAGTTCAGTTGTTGGATCCACTTAATAGAATCCAAGGCATAAGAGTGGTTATTTTTTGGCACGACACTTTATGACAATAAGGTGGTTTCTTGCGAGAAATAGTAGACTTGAAGAAAAAAATCCGTAAGTCCATTTTCAAACTAATTTTACGCAAATGTGTTTTCTTTAAATTATTATGTGTTGAATTTTATATAAATTTATAAATAGATTGATAATATGTATAATTTTTATGCGGTGGCTCATTTAGTTATATGATTTATATTTCTGAAGAAAAATTTCACATGTCGCCATTTTTAAATAGACGAGAAAAAATAAATTACTATATTAAAGAATAGATGTAAATACCCTCTACATTTTGATAAATATTTCTTTGAATTATCAATAAATTTTATAGTTTCGGTATTATTCACTTTTTGGATATTACTTTTTTTTATACTAAGAATTAGATTTTATTCTGAACTAAAAGTATAGATATACAATAGGAGAAGAAAATACTAACTACAGCAGGGGAAGGCTGAGTAAGCAACACCCAGCAGCAAAAGAAGGTTTTGTTGCGCATGACTCATGAACATACATAAAGCCTATGAACAATCTATGCTTATAAAAACACAGCAAATACTATACTAAGCTTGATTCAAGAAGTTCCGATGACGCCCTTCCAAGACCTAAGCGATTTAGTATCCATCACTTAGATGGTTTCACCAGGAACAATTTGAAATAGCTCAAATTCTCTCATCTAACGATTGAGCCTTATTCCTTAACCTGATTTGTAATGACACACAATAGCCTCCAAATATCATGAGCTGTTTCACAGGATCTGACCCTTTGAAACTCAATCTTACTGATTCCACATAGAAGAGCATTTTTGGCTTGAGCATCAAGCTTTGCTCTCCTCATTTCCTCTTCAGTCCGAAATTGCATATCCCTAGTAGGCCTGCTGTAGGGATTCTGTGCAATGTGCCACATTTTGAGATCTCTTCCTTCAAGGAAGATCTTCATTCTAAACTTCCAATAATCAAAGTTTGCCCCATCACAGTATGTTGCCTTGTTGACACTAGTACCCTCAAAAGCCATGATCTTTGTCTCTAGATTTTACTCCTTACACCTAAGAACGAAACTCCACTACCAATTGTAGGCCCAAAAGTGCCTAGGAGGGGAGGGATGAATTAGGCTAATACGTTTTCAGATAGTGAGGATCTGGTTTTTGTAAAACCAGAATCGGGTAAGGCTCGATGAAAGTTTGAACACAAGAATAAGAATAAAGTGAGAAAGGAAAAACTAACACAAGAGATTGAGAGTGGTTTCCCCCTCACCAGGTACCTTCACTACCTAAAGGTTCCTTCCTTTAGGATTTCAAACACTCACTATAATTTAAATTTTTGCGGGTTCAACCTTAACCTTTACAAACACAAGCTTTTCTAGGCTAAGCTCAAACCTTTACAAGCTTTTCACAGGCTAAACTCTAACTTACCCTTAAATCTAATCTTAGACTTGAGTATACAGCAAATTAAAACCAAGACTTGCTTACAAACTATCATTTGAATGTGTTTTGCAATACAAGCAAAAAAAACCAGATTTTGAAACCACAATTGTAAGCACAAGTATGAACTCAGATTTTTGCACAATAGCTGGATGATTTTTCAGAGGTGTTTTGAACCCTCTTTATAGCATCTAAGTTGGGGGGAAAAGTTGCTACAACGGCTCTTTCAACTCCTAGTTGACTTGAGTTCATAACTACTCCAAGTTGGGACTATAGCACTATGTCAACTCCTTGGTTGCAAAGTATTTCCAGAAATAGAAAGTTTGGACCACCTTCATGAGTTGAATGGGAGTTTAGTGATAAAGTCTCCTGCAGTTCCATAAAGTCTTGCCTCTTGCTTGCTCACCAATTCTGAACGTTGGAAGTGGGATTTAAATGCTTGGAGGACCACACGCAAGTTGCTGTAAAGTATGAAAATGACAGCTCGCAGATATGGTTGCAACAAAAACCATCTTGCGTGGTTGCTACAAGAACCGTTTCTGCGATATGGTTTTTCTAAAACCATACTTTCTTCTGTAAGCTAAAATCCACACAAAGAAAACTCAAGGTATACTTGTTATGTAAATTTGTTAATCATGAAAACACAATTAAGTGCCAAAACTAAATATGGTTAAATCACAGATTTAGCTTGAGAGGTGATTAGTCCAAGTTTAGGACAATAATAATTATGTAGCTAATAAAAGTAAAAAAAAGCAAACAAAATTTCATGAAAAATAATTTTAAATAGCTATAAAATATACATAAATAATGGCTTTTTGAAAGAAAGAAATTAATCAAATATTTACAGGCACATAGTGCCTCTCTAAAATTAATAATTGATATTTGTTAAAATACAAGTGTGAGTGGTGTATTCAAAGAATGTGGAGTTTTGGGTGAGTGATAGGTTGCAACTTTATTCTTGAAAAAGTTAGGTTTGTAAAGGTTAAGCTTCTAATTTGAAGGAAGTGATTGGTGGATTTACCTTGAGAGGGAGACTTGAGTAGTGAATGTATTTTTAATATTGAAGAGAACAACTCTAAATTGGTTTGTTTTTGGGTTTTGTGTGCTTGGTCTTCTTTCACTTTCAATCCTTCTTATGTTCACACAAAAACAATATTAGTACTCGTTATAAACACTCAAATTTGACCTATTACTTATTCTATTGATATTTTAGACCTATTACTTATTCTATTGATATTTTAGAGCCTAGGGTTGATTTATTTGATTTTTGGGCTTTGATTCAGCAACTTAATCGAATAGGTTGATTAACAGAGGATTCATAAGCTTAGGCTAGCCTTAGGACGAATTTTAAAACCTAAGAATACCAGATTTTCGTGAAAAACCCTATTAAAATATGAATATTATTTTGGTTGTTATTTTGGGTAAGGAAGGGAATTAATTTGGTTCGCTTTGAGGTAGTATACTTTTTGTGTTCATTTTCCAGTGGCGCGGGAAACCATTCCTGACTTCATTAAGCAATTCTATATAAAAAATGTGTTCACATTGTAAATTAATGATATAAACAAAAATAAATTGAGGGAAAAAGGAGTTCCATATAATGAGTATAGACAAATTTAAAATTTACATAACATGAAATAGTTGAAAAAAATTTAGTAAAATATATATGCTTAAACACGAAACCAGGCAACAGATACCAAGTCCTTCGAGGATGGTCTACTAACTTGTATGTTTATACAATTTATACTATATTTAAAAGCACGAAGTCACCAAAATTTATAAAATTGAAATACCAAAATATTCTTTTTTTTTCTATTATAATTAAAGACATAATAGTCATTAAAAAAATTATTCTAAATAACAGATCATAACAGGCCACTTGCACCATCCAACGGCAAATTTAGAATAGCTGAATTTAATAATTATTTTAATAAACGAATAAGAATAAATATCTTTAATTTTAATTTTAATTATTTTTATTGTAAATTTTTTGTTTACATTATATATAAGTTCTTCTCTAGAAAATAATTAATATATAAACCTTTATTTATATTTTTTCAACAACTATCATGAATTACGAAGGACAAGAATCATTGAAAAACAATAGAGCTATGACAAAGAATTGCCGACGAGTCAACAAAAACTACGAATAGGAATAATTTTTGCAAAAAAGAATAATCATAAGAACTCACGACATATATTTTTTTTGTAATTTATTGTCAATATGAACTATGGAGAAGAAAAATTAAATTATAAATTTCTATTCTAATACAAAAATCAATTCTAAAAAATTTGTAACTATTTGTTCTGAATATTTTAAAAAATTATTATCTAGGTAATATATAAGTTCTTCTCAAGTTAATGAATAACATATCAGGGCTTCCCTTAGGTGCAAATATGAAAAAAGCTGCCAATTGGAACCCTATAGTTGACAAATTTCAGAAGAGATTAAGCTCTTGGAAATCACGCTTCTTATCCTTTGCTGGAAGAGTCCTCATGATAAAGTCCATCCTCTCTTCCCTGCCACTCTACTTCATGTCCTTATTTAGGCTTCCTGTGGCGGTCAACAAAAAGCTTGTGCAGTTACAGAGAAGATTCCTTTGGAGTGGATGTTCATCAAGAGGCAAAATTTGTTGGATTGCTTGGCACAAGATTACAAGACCCAAAGATTTTGGTGGCCTCGGTATTGATTCTCTCATCATCAAAAACAACAGTTTGTGCTTCAAATGGTATTGGAGGTTACTTCAGGATCAGGAAACGGAATGGGCAAGGCTTATCAAAGCTAAGTACATGGTAGATTCTGGTTACTTTGAGCCTTCCTGCTCTGCTAGTAAGATGTCACCTCTTTGGAGGGGTATTATTAATTGTTCGCATGATCTTAAACACCCCAGTGCTTCCCTCAGAGAAAACTTGAAGATAAGGATTGGATCAGGGCAGAAAATTTCTTTTTGGCATGACAATTGGAGCTCGATGGGTACCTTGAAGGTCACGTTTCAGAGACTATTTTCAATCTCATGTAATCTAGATATCAACCTTTCCACAGCAGCATCCCTTGTTCCCTTGTCGCAAGTAACAAGTTTTTGGAGAAGAAATCTGTATGTATGGGAAACAGAAGAATGTAATCGCTTGGATGAAGTACTCCTCAAGATAGCCTTGATTCCGGATAGGTTGGACTGTTGGGAATGGGTTGATGAGAAGAAGCCATGTTTTTCGGTCAAAGACGGTTGCTCGTTCATTGCCAAGACTACCCTGCCCTACTGCAAACCTCCAAATATATGGCTCAACCTGTGCCCTCCTAAAATTGAGTGTTTTATTTGGCAGGCTTTAAACAATGGTATTGCCGTCAGAGGCAACCTCCTTAGGCGAGGTGTCGTCAGTGATGACCAAGCATCATGCCCTCTATGCTCTTTGTCCGTGGAAATTACTACTCATCTTCTTTTCCACTGCACATATTCTTGGAAATTTTGGCAGCGAATTTATTCTTGGTGGGGAGTCTTCTGGACAACACCCCCTTCTTTGCATGCATGGCTTCTACAATGGCCGGCTCTAGAGGATTCTCCTTCCAGGAGATGTTCATGGATGATGATAGGACTTGCAACTATATGGACAATCTGGACATCTAGGAACAAACTGATCTTCAAAGATGAGGTAATTCAATGGGATTCTGCCTTCGAACTAACTATTGCTAGAGTGTCTTGGTGGATGAAGGCTCTGCAGCCAGAGTTTCCATACAACCAGTACAATATCTTAACATCTGTGCACACGCTAAAACAATGGAGAGGCGTCCTAAGGAAGTTTGACTAATTTGCACATACACCAGTCCTACTCGCTTGTACCCCATAGTATCTTTTTCTTCTGAGATCCTAGCGTTTATTGTTGGGCCATTGTTTCAATGACCCGGTCCTTGCATTTCCTCCTTGTATTAACTTCTTTCTATATGAATGAAAGCATTGATTGCATAAAAAAAAAACATATCAGTCATTATTTATATTTTCTAAAAAATTATCAAGAATTAGAAAAACAATAATGTTTGAAAAGACAATAGAAATATGAAGAACATTCGAAAAGACAGCAAAAATTACGAACACAAACAACTTCTAAGAGAAGAGAATAATCATGGCGAGGAATAAGCACAAGAACTCAAGAACTCATGGCAGATGCGTTTGCGCTTATATCAACAAGAACTATGAAGAAGAAAAGTAGAAAAATAATAGAATAGTTAACAAAAATTACCAAAAAAACTACCAACTGGAAAAAAAAATTATGAAAAAGAATGATAATAGAAAATAATAAGATAACCTAATAATTCCCTTCATTAATAGTTTAATTTAATAATAAAAATTATATAATTTTAAATATCAAACTTACCAAATATTGTTAACAACAATCGATTTACAAATTCCTATTCTAATACAAAAACTAATTTTAAACAATTTGTTTGCCTTGATTATGAGAAAGCTCTTTTTATGTACATTATCTATAAGTTCTTCTCAATATAAAGAATAATATAGAAGTATTTATTTATATTCTCTCAACAGCTACCAAAAATTAAGAAGAATAATAAATATTGAAAATAATATAATTATTAAGAAGAACAGCTGAAATGTCAGCGAAAACTATGAACAAAAATAATCTTTAACAATAATCGATACCATGTGATTCGAAAACCGCGTGCATCGGAGGTGCAGAAAAAAACTAGTACTATATAAATATATGTATGTAAGCAGCAAAATTTTCTAGTAATCGTTTGTAAGAAATTATATCACTTAGTAATCTCCCACCAATAAAACCTTTTCCCTGATGCATATGGATAATCATATAATAATTATCATATATATAGGAACAGTAAATTTCTCAACAAATTATTCATAAAATTGTATTAAAAAAATTAACCATGGTAAAAATTTTATTCACCCCATTGTAAGAATAACAAATAAATTTGTTCTGACGGAAAAAATAAGGCACAAAATCTGTTGTTTTGTGACTTTAAATCACAGAGACAAAAGACGGGTTTCACGTTGTTTTTGGCAACATACTGATCCGAGTGTGTGGACTCGAACATCCACTTGTAAGATAGCCATGAAAATGACGATTCGCTGATGATTATCATTTGTCCCTGGAGGTTGTGACTTGTGAGTACGTACTGGGGTTGGAGGTTGTGAGTAGTTCTTATCAGGTAAAGGTTCAAGTGTACAAAAAAATTTGTTGTGTTGTCATGTGACGTTAAATTAGGAGACAAAGGATTGTATTTACACGTGACAAGGATCACGTTGTTTTTGGCAACATACCCCGCTTGTGGACTCAAACATTCTCTCGGCTTCTGATATGTCCCAAAATATAAGCGTTTCTACTATTCGGAGACTTGGGGTTCCCCAACAAGCTCCACACAGCCTTGGAATCCAAAAGGGAAGTCCGACTTCTTTCAACAGTCCATCTATGCTTCCCGTAGAAGCCAAGTTTCTGAAACTCATGCATAAAATTAGGCACAAAATTGGTAGCTTGGAGGCTAAGGGTTGCCAATTTAAGGCTTGCTTTGGAATAATACTACAATTTTAGGTTGAATAATTATAGGACCAGGATTAATTGTAGAGACCACGTCAAATTAAAACAAAGCAATACAAGTATATGGGGAACATCAGTGCACTAGCCATGAAAATTTAATGACTTGCCCTTGCTATTTGAATCAGTTGAATTGTTGAATTACTTGCCGTGACAAATTTTTCTCCTTCACTTTCTTCTCTTCGAGCTTAGAATATGTATCCTTGACTAACCCCGATGGGTTAAATCAACTAGTTGGAGTTGTTCTAGCTTAACTAAAAAATCTCGAGTTCGAGTCTTGGGAACGCAACACTATAGGGGGCTAGTGGCGCCAACCTTTATAGTTCTAATCATGCTATGAGCTGGATTAGTCTGGGCCCGTTGTTATCCCTTAAAGGTGGGTTGGCCCAGGACACCAATAAGAAAGCAAAAAAAAAAATGTATCCTTGACTTAAATGTATTATCTATTCAGCATTTGAAAGAGTTGCTCGAAATTCTTCATTATTTGATTTATTTTGGAAACCATGACTTTATTTGGGCCTTTGTTGGTGACGCAAAAGAACTCCAAAACTCATGGATTGTGACACAAGATTGTACTCTTGCACATTTAGCTTTAAAAAAAAAATATTTGGCTTCGTTGATACCATATCGAATGAAGTTCTAAACTTAAAAAAAAAGCTTGACTATCTTCAATTCTACTACTGATTAGACCATCAAGATATCAGATGGTCAAGAGTAGAAATTTTGCACAACAAGCCACCTCTAAGTTATTAACTATCTATATATAGATTTCTTTAACGGATTAATGTCACATTTCGTCCCTGTGTTGCCCCCTCAAATTGAAATTCATCCTTGTGTTTAGTTTTGATTGGTTTTGATCCCTCAGTTGGTCAATTTTTTAAGGTTTTAGCCCTTTTTACCGATTTTAACCCTAAATTCAGCCCTTTATTGTTCAAACCAATTTACCCACCTGAAATTCGACCCAACTAACCGACCCAATCCGAAACCCTATTCAAAAATCTCCAATAAACAAATAACTCTACCTCCCAACATCAAAAATTTTAAAATCATAAGAAAATTCAAATTATTTTTTAAAAATTTTTTTAAAAATTAAAAAATCATAAATTAAATTATTTTTAAATTTTAAAAATTTAAAAATTTAAACATATCTTCTCCACATGTTTTTTTTCTATTTTCTTTTTATTTTTTTCTTTCTTCTTCTTGTCCTCCTCCTCCTTCCCCTTCAACATTAAAAATTTAAATATTATAAAAAATACAAATTATTTTTAAAATTTTAAAAAATTAAAAATCATAATTTATATTATTTTTTTAATTTAAAAATTTGCAAATTTAAATTTTTTATCTATTTTTGTTTTTTTTTATTTTCTCCTTCCCTCCTTCTCTACACATCCAAAAAAATTATATTTTTAAAAATTTTTAAACAAAAAATAATTTACTTTAAGATTTTTTATTTTTTAAAAAAATTTAAATTTTTTTGTACTTTTTTTATTGATTTCCAAAATTTTGATATTGGGAGATAGAGTTATATATTTATTGGAGATTTTTTAATGGGGTTCCGGATTTGGTCGGTTAGTTGGGTCGAATTTCGGGTGGGTAAATTGGTTTGAACAATAAAGGGCTGAATTTAGGGGTAAAATTGGTAAAAAGGACTAAAACCTTAAAAAATTGACCAACTGAGGGATCAAAACCAATCAAAACTCAACACAAGGATGAATTTCAATTTGAGGGGGCAACGCAGGGACGAAATATGACATTAATCCTTTCTTTAACCGAAATTTCCAGTGGCCCAAATTGGATGCAGGGAGTAAATTAGGCTTTTTCGCTTAATCGTATATTTGACGTCACTAATGCCAAATCGATTTTGTATCTGAATTGGACAGTTAGGAAAAAACTTAAGTTAAGAGAGGAAGAGATTGGCACACAGGATTTATAGTGGTTCCCCACAAAGGAGTACATCCACTACTCAAGGAGTCCACTTTCAGATTTCTAAACCTTCACTAGCCTTGCTCTTTCATAGAATCAACCAATAACCTATAGTATAAGTTTTTACTTAGCTCTTTCCTCTCATACCCACAAAGCTAATTCAAGCTTTACTCTTAAAGCTAATTCAAGCTTTACTCTTGAGTTTTCCAATACGACATCTCCTATCCTACCTCTCTCAGTTAGTTTCTTCACAATTCAAACCAATAAAAGCCTATCTCTAATAATTTTTTCTAATGTGCAACTTGCAAATCTTCTCTCAAAACTAATCTTTGTTTTGCTTACCACTAATCAGCACAAAATATTCATAAACTTGTCAAAGATATAATTCTCTCACCTTATAGAACTTCAGGAAAATCAATGCAAAAGGGAGGCTTTCTTCGCGAGGAAAGGGGAAGGTTGGATTATAGTCAGGATCGATCAGTCAAGGGGAAGGGGTCTGAAACCAAAGAGCTTGTTCTATTCTAGATGGTCCAAGGACTACATTCAGAAAGCAGTGGAGGAGGGTAGGTTCGTCTCAGTATACGTGGAAAACATACCATCAGGGTGGTTTCCGTCTGAGATATACAAAGAAATGGCTAGATTCGGAACGGTAATGGACGTGTTCATCCCCGGAAAATTTTCATGGAATGGGAATCGATATGGTTTTGTCCGTTTCGAAAATAAGGGTGACATAAGCGAGTTAGTGGAAAAAATCAACAAGAAGGGCAATGGAATGCTCTTTGCAAAGGTGGCGAGGGATAGGAAAGTGAGAGGGGAGAACAATTCTGGCCGTCAATTTCTGAAAGCAGACTAATGTATTCTTAGACAATAGGAAAGTAAGAGAGGGGATATCACATTCACATGTGGTAGAAGCTGCATCATCTTCATCAACCAAACCGGAGCTCAAGGCGTCTATAAGAAACGGTGCCAACATCGTTTTTTCGCCTACTAGGGAATGTATGGACAAGTTGCAGTCCTGTGCCTTTGGTGTGCTCAACATTGAGATTACAGCAGGAGCTGCTGAAGAGGCTTTCAAACGATATGAAGATATCTCAGTGGAACACTAGAAGGAGACTATACCCTGATTGCTTTTGAATCGAGGGACTCCATGCTTAAGTGCATCCAGAAGAGTGATTCATGGACGAGCGATTATTTTCAACTACTGAAGGAATGGACTGAAGATGATTTGCAACAAACCGTGTCTGCTGGCTCAACATCTATGGCACACCACCTCAAGTGTGGTGTGAGGATTTCTTCAGCAACGTTACTGGTCGGGTAGGGAAGCTCATTCGCCTTTTCAATGATTTTGATAATAGTAACTCTCTTGATGTGGCTAGGGTGCAAATTATGACTACATACAAGGAACCTATCTCTAGATCCTTCAAAATCCTCATCAACGGTCGGTATTTCGATATTTCTGTGGTTGAAGCTCAGACACCATGTCCTGGAACCAGTGGTTTTCAACCGGATGGTACGAAAGTGCACTGTAACTGTGCCCTAATGGAAGTGGAAGATCGGTCTGGTGATCGGTGCAACTCAGTAAGTGGTGTTAACGACTCTCCAGACCCCTTTGGAATTGTGGGAATAATTAAGAGGTTAGAGAAAGGAAAAGCGGTAAAGGTGGACGATTCGCCTAAAGTGGACAAAGGAAGGGGACAACCGGTATTGGAAAACCAAATCCAAAGAATAGCTTCTAATGCCAGTGTAAGTATGTGCAGTAAAAGTGCTTATCCTGAGGAGTCTCCACAACATACAAAGTCGGCTTCAGTTATTGCAGGTGAAGTAAGAGAAAAGCAGACACTTAATCGTGTGGATGATGTGAATTTTATTTCTGGGAGGTTGGCGGTTACTGGCGGTTCAAGTGCTCACAATGCCATATTTAATGAAGAAGTGGGTTGTGTGGGCTTTGGTGTGAATGATGGGGCTGATTCTGGGTCTAGCCCAGCAAACTTTCAGTCTAATGATGCTGTTTCTGGGGCTAGGCCAACGAGCTTACAGGATACAAACAGTCACTCAAGCTCTGAATCGATATCATGAAAAGAAGACCATGGTGAGTTGTCACTCAAAGAGTTGGAAAGACACTTTCGTGCATTACAAAATAGCGCAAATCCTAGCAGGTGTTCCCGCTTTAGAAAAAAAAAGAAAATAAAAAAATTGCTGCCTGGGGAGGTGTGAGGTCTTTAGTGTCAGGTGAGAGTTCTACTCAAGATAGGGATATTATGGCTGGTAAATTGCGTGCTAGAACTGAGGCTGATTCGGTGTTCTCTTCCATGTCTGCAGAGGTTGAGAAGACTTTGGAGATTGGGGGGTTGTTGGGGCTGAGATTTGATGGAGAGCCAAGGGAGATTGAACTGGTTGTGGAGCAGCTAATTGAGAAAGAAAGGGCTGAATGGGAGCTGTCGAGGGCAGCCATGTAACCCGCTTGCTGACTTTGGTACTGCGGTAGATGAGGCGGTGAATGTATTAGTGGAGAAGGAAGGGAAGAGTGGAGGG
Organism: Turnera subulata; assembly: GCA_028386065.3. Lineage (NCBI taxonomy): Eukaryota > Viridiplantae > Streptophyta > Magnoliopsida > Malpighiales > Passifloraceae > Turnera > Turnera subulata. The sequence goes on along the minus strand of JAKUCV010005748.1, from coordinate 15,037 downwards.
GTGCTTTAAGGGGTTAGGGTCGTTCTCTATTCAGAGAAAGGTGGGTAGGGTGAGGAGTTTGTTTCAAGAGTGTTCATATTAACTGTTGTTTGCTTGTGCGACTAATCATCAACGTTAGAGTTATGCTGAGTTTGCTACGGCATGGGGTAGGGATTGTTTTGACTTTTTATATGTGGGAGCTATTTGCAATTTGGTAGAGATTTATCTGCCATGGGATATTGCTTTCCTATGTATTAGGAGGGTCTACTGGTTGATCTGGATAGCGGTTGAAGGTAACAATAGAAGGAATCTTAGTGTGGCTGTGTATAAGTTTTATGGAGCTGCTAGGGTGGAGCTGCAGGGACTCTGTTATTTGTCCTTTGCTTAATTTCTGCAGGTAGGAGCTGATGTGGTAACCTTCCTTAACGTCAATGTATTTGCGTCTGTATTGTTCTTATCTGTGTGAGCCAAGTTCCTATTGGCTTCCAAAATTGTAAGCTTTTGATTTTAAGCTTAATAAATATCGTTTATATATATATATATATATAAAAGAGATATAATTCTCTCTTAAGATATCTTCAAATGTGACTCACTCAAAAGATTTACAAGCAAAGCATAAGGATCTTTGAACACTTCCAAGTTTAAGAGGAGAGCAACTGCTAATTTCTTGCTTCTTTCTCTATTGGCAGCTCTAATTTAGCTCTTCAAAATCATTTTTTTTAATAAACGCAAAGGGGGAAGAAGCCTTCAATTATAGCGACTATTTCAAATCCCTCAACAGTCCCTATCACGTTTTGGCATCAGTGACTCGACTAACGTTCTACCAGCTTTTGTAGTGTCCAAGGCTAAATCTTGCTCTTGTTGGACTTGGATGAATTAATTTAAACATTGTGAGACATTTGGGGACCTTTTAACATGGTCTGCAAAGATCAAAGACATATAAGATTCTAAGTCTCTTGACCAATTCGTAAGAGGGTTTATAAGTCACAAAAATCAAGGCCACTAACATCATGTAAGTGACATCTCATGGCCACTAAACACAAGAACCTGTCCCGCTATCGCATACAATTACTGGGAACTGAACCACTCATCAAAAGGAAAAGACAATTTTAAACCAGGGAGGCTGTGCAGTGCTAAATTTTTTATTTTTACAGACAACTTATCAAGAATTCTTGTATCCAAACTGTTGTGGAATTTTCTTCTTCAACACGCTACAATGATTATTAAATCTTATGTGGATACCCAATTAAGGTAGCATATATTGTCTTGTGGGGGCAAAAAAAAAAAAAAAAGAAGCACTTTAATGCAAAAATAACGAAAAAAAAATTGACATATTGATAGTTGATGCATGGATATCCACCGATGATTATGGTAATGGTAAGAGGTATTCTAGAAGTCGAAGACTTATCCCTGTCGATTTATTTATACTAGTCTCACACTGAGTCTTGCTTATAAGCCACCCATATGGGGTACACACTTTGAACTACGCCTTCCTCGTAAGGAACCATACATCTCAGGATTTGCTATCATCCTTAACTGTTGGAATTTCCTCATCCTTGTGTTATGGTCAGTATTGATTGAGTCGACTGTTTGACGCATGGAGAAAGCCCCTGGTGTCCATTCCCAGTCCTTTGAATTTGAGCAAATTAAGCTGATCCCTGTTGATGCACATTCAATTCCTTTGAATTTGCAAGTCTTGTTGGGAGGTTCATTAACAACAAATCCGTGCGAGTTCATAGAGGCTTGCTCTTATTTAGATAACACCTTCTCATAGACCACACAATGAATATTATTGCAGAAAGCTTAATTATAGGCACAGGGATCTTTATTACATAAAAATTTCACAAATACAAAGAGCCACCGATATCACCGGCTAGATGCTACGATGACAGTGGCTCTTATTTATTTTAGGTCCCTGCTTCTTCTGATCATGATACATAGATCACATAATATATTTCAAAGACGAAGCGACAGACTGAAGACTAGCTCTAAAACAGACTCCAGGTAACGAGGACTTGGACCTCGAAGTAGCGGCCACCAATGTTCTGTTTGTCTGTTCCTTTGGGTTTAGGTGTAAGCGTTGCAGAACCATCAGCAAAGTTGTCATCAGCAGATAGGGAATCGTAATCCCACAGAGAAGCACTAATCCTGAGGGTATCGTTCAATGGGACAACGACTGTGGATCTCGAGAGTGGGATGGGGTTCCCCTGCCCGATCTGCACATACTCCCCCTTTTCCTTGCCAAAAAGCTCTATCTCGTAAATGTTTTTTTTAGCTTTCACCCATCCATAAACTTCTGCAGGATCTTCACCGTCTGCGTTAAGGATTACGACCTCAACATTGGCCACCACAGCGTCCTCGAAGACTCCGTAGCACACGGTTGCCTGTCCATAACGTCCACGAACAACTTGCTTGATGCTTTCGTTCCACACATTCCCAGCTTCATAGGGGTTCCAGCTGATCTGGTCGTTCACCACTTCATCATCCGGTGAGAGATCAACATCCTTGTCCATCAGGTGGAGATCAATGGTGAAATAGTCGTTTGCTGAGATGGGAAGGGCAGGTCCTATGAGCAAAGCATTTTGACCGGGACGTATTGATTGGTACCCATCCCTGCTGCGGTTGAACAAGTATTGACTGATATAGCCATCTGTGACCGTTATTCTTCCGTAGAGATCACCTGGATTCTCGTTGTCGATATTGTCTATGGTCACATAGAACACCTCCACCAGTGTTGTGCCCACGATATAGTACGGGAAGCTGGAAGCTGCCTCCCGTTTAGGCCTCCCTGGCGGCTTCCCATGCATGAATTTGGGGAGCGTGTACAGCACAATGCCCAAGATCCTAAGTAGCTCCGCAACTGTGCTTATACCCAACTCTCCTGAAACGGGGTCAGGGACATTAGATCCAAACAATTGTGGGTAGGCAAACGCCTGCATTACTCTTCTACTTAAGTCTCCCCACAGCATCACCAGATGTGCCAGGAAGGTATCCACAGTCACCTCTGACCTGGTTGCTACAGTCTCGGCCACTTTGGTGAACCTGGCAGCTTCCGATATCATCCACACAATAACAAGCAGACTATTGCCTGCTGTACGCGTGTCTTGGGGGTTGTTCGCGAGGGAGTTCACTGCATCCCTGAGTCTGTTTAAGCCCAAGGAAGAAAAAAGTACAAAGGACAGAGAATAAAAATTTAGCAGAGTCGTTAAACACAACTAATGATCTTGCCCTTCTAATTTTTGACAAAAGATGCATTGGAAATCAGCATAGAAGGGGTGTAGGGAAAGGACGGATTAATGCTTTTGATCCACCAGGTAGCTCTAACAAGACTGAGATCGAAAAGGTTGTCGCGGGAAGGCTCTTTGTTGTTGAATATAAGATCATTGCGCGCCAGCCAAACGGACCAGATAACAGTAGCTCATTGGTGAGCCAGCAAGCATTGCTGGATCTGTTTGAAGTAAGGTAAGGCCATTGACTATACCAAAGAGAGCAAGACGCAGGTGCTACCCACTGAACTCCCCACCAAGCACAAATCTTTTGCCATAAGGACCAGGTGAACTTACAGTGCAAGAACAAGTGCGAAGGGGTTTCGGTTTGTGATACGGCAACAGCCTTAGAATCCACTAGTTCTACCTCCGTAACTATCTGATTGTCCTGCTCTTCAATCTCAATCAAACTCGCCGTGTAAGTCTTCTTCACCTCCAAATCTCTGCACGGATTAAACAACAAAGAAGGGAATACACAACAAAGGCTTTTGCAATTCTATCCTTCACCTCCTAGACTCAATTAAGGAGTAGGCAACAAAGGGGCTAGAATCACAAGGAATTGAATAAACACCACAAGCAAAGAAACTTGATAAAGAAATTCAAACCCTAATATAAAACAGAAAACCTCAAAGGGGTATTTTATTTTCAAATTCGTCATATATGTCCCAAATAACAAAAGAAAAAATCCTATTTATACTAATCCCTAACCCTAAGTCGACGCAAATCCCTAATCCAAGTCAAATTGGATTTTGACTTTGTCCAGAATTTTTAGGTGCCGACCTAAAAATAGACAGCCCAAATAGACAGCATTTTTAGGTGTCGACTGACAACCCAAATACACAGTATTTTTGGGTATCGACGTTAGACTACCCAAATAGACTAGGATTTAATTGAGCCCACATGTGTTGGACACTAATTAAGACTCTTACAATAAAAACCCAACTAATAAACTAAAACCCACGTTAATCAACCCAATTAATAATAGACTAGACCCAACATAACATAAAACATAATTAAAATTGATTTGACCCATAAGATCCAGCTGGTGTTGGTCTCCAGCCGAATGTTGATCCACTCAGCTGAGTCGTTTTGGAGAGCAAGTACGGGGTAAGTCTGGCCTTCCTCTGGCCCCAGTGTCCAGTGCTCCGCCAACGCATTCCGCAGTTCTTCGAGGAACCGCAAGTACTCTTCTGGGGTGCAGGTTTCCACATTGATCCTCCACGATTGACCTGACATTTTCACTCAAATTTTGGGAGTGAGGATATCTATTTTATACTATTTGCACTCTGTTTGATGAGCTGTGATTTGCCAACCTCACGGAGCCTCCTCTATATATGATTAATTATATTATACGCACGTTCTAATCGGCTGAGAAAAGAAGCTGTCTGTTTGTGTTAAAAAATATATTTTTCTTTTTTGGATAAAACGAAGAATAATTTTATCTATACTTTGTAATATGGAGAGAGGTAAAACGCCAAATTAGATGAGACAATGACTAGCAAGACACCTAACATAACACGCAATAAAGAATAAAATTTTTTAAACTATTAACGTTCATTCGCTAGTCCCATTGTGAAAATAACTTTTAAGTTTTTTATACTTTTTTCTGCTATTTCTCAAGTTTTGTTCGTCGTCCTTTTGGGGGTTCTTGTTTTGTCTTACGATACCTAATGTTTCATGCTTTTTGTCATAAAAAGCCAAATAATAATAATAATAATAGCAGTTTGGCTCATGTCTTTTAGCCGTGGTTTATATCTTCCCCATTTTTTATGCAATAAAACCGACATTTAGCAGCGAAAAGAATAATAATAATAATTTATAGTTTGGCAATAGCTACGGGAATGTTCGAGTCCGCACTCGGCAGAATAGGTACAAAAAAACGAGGTTTTTAGGATTTCTTACATGTGTCGCCATCTAAATTTTAACATAAATGGAAAAATTCAGGAAAAAATAGCGCTTTAAAAAATTTAGAGGGACCAATTTTGCAAAATTAGAAAATTGAAACCCTGGACTTGTCATTGGTTAGAAGCTAAGAGACACCCTACCTATATAAAGGGTGAAATAACACTTTAGAAAATAAAATCTTATGTGCAAGTACAACAGACAACCATAAGGACCAAACAATATATAGCATACATAAATGATACGGAAAATAAACAAATAAAAAGGAGAAAGGAAAAGAAATAGAATTAGGCCAGCCTGCTTCTCCCACTAATGAGACAAGGGCATCAATTCTTTTTTGTCTTTATTCTCATAATAATAATATCTTATATATTTCCAATTTCTCCCATCTGGGGAGTGATAATTGATTTATTGCATGATAGATTGAGAGCAGTGCCACCATTTACGTTAGCTGATAACAAAGAGGTCAACCTTTATTACTTTTTCTTTTGTTCCCCANTGGAGCTTAAGTTTTGAAACACCTACCAAACTTTAAATCCGGGCAGCCCGCCACGTCGGCACGTACCTGACCGAGGGACTATGACTAGCCTGCCCACTTAAAGTCGGGGTATGTGACCGGCCAAACAGAAAGTCAGGGACCCAAATTGGCGAAAACGTTAAACATCGGGTACGGTAAAACCCAAAAACCCAACATCCACTTGTAAGATACCCATGAAAATTACGATTCGTTGATGATTATCATTTGTCACTGGAGGTTGTGACTTGTGAGTACGTACTGGGGTTGGAGGTTGTGAGTAGTACTTATCAGGTAAAGGTTCAAGTGTATAAAAAAAATTGTTGTGTTGTCATGTGACGTTAAATTAGGTGACAAAGGATTGTATTTACATGTGACAAGGATCACGTTGTTTTTGGCAACATACCCCGCTTGTGGACTCAAACATTCCCCCGATATGACCCAAATTATAAGCGATTCTACTATTAGGAGACTCGGGGTGCCCCAACAAGCTCCACACAGCCTTGGAATCCAAAAGGGAAGTCCGACTTCTTTCAACAGTCCATCTATGCTTCCCATGGAAGCCAAGTTTCTGAAACTCATGCATAAAATTAGGCACAAAATCGGTAGCTTGGAGGCTAAGGGTTGCCAATTTAAGCTTGCTTTGGAATAATACTACAATTTTAGGTTGAATAATTATAGGACCAGGATTAATTGTAGAGACCACGTCAAATTAAAACAAAGCAATACAAGTATATGGGGAACATCAGTGCACTAGCCATGAAAATTTAATGACTTGCCCTTGCTATTTGAATCAGTTGAATTGTTGAATTACTTGCCGTGACAAATTTTTCTCCTTCACTTTCTTCTCTTCGAGTTTAGAATATGTATCCTTGACTAACCCCGATGGGTTAGATTAACTAGTTGAAGTTGTTCTAGCTTAACTAACAAATCTCGAGTTCGAGTCTTGGGAACGCAACACTCTAGGGGCTAGTGGCGCCAACCTTTATAGTTCTAATCAAGCTATGAGCTGGATTAGTCTGGGCCCGTTGTTATCCCTTAAAGGTGGGTTGGCCCAGGACACCAATACGAAAGCAAAAAAAAAAAAGTATCCTTGACTTAATGCATTATCTATCCAGTATTTGAAAAAGTTGCTCGAAATTCTTCATTATTTGATTTATTTTGGAAACCATGACTTTATTTGGGCCTTTGTTGGTGACGCAAAAGGAACTCCAAAACTCATGGATTGTGACACAAGATTGTACTCTTGCACATTTAGCTTTAAAAAAAAATATTTGGCTTCGTTGATGCCATATCGAATGAAGTTCTCAACTTGAAAATAAAGCTTGACTATCTTCAATTCTACTACTGATTAGACCATCAAGATATCAGATGGTCAAGAGTAGAAATTTTGCACAACAAGCCACCTCTCAAGTTATTAAATATCTATATATAGATTTCTTTAACCGAAATTTTCAATGGCCCAAATTGGATGCAGGGAGTTGTAAGTTTCCCTAGAGCTATTATGACACTCATAATATGCACAACAAGCAGCGGAAGCAAGGGAAACAGACCAAGAACCATGTGAAGCACGCAAAACCGAATAACAATTTTACATACCTTATGTGGTTGAGGTCTTTCACTCAACTGAAGTACGGAATCAGCAAGAGCAAGACAACGGCCTGGCTCCTCTACGGTATCCACACGAACCGTG
>JAKUCV010005747.1:0-24372 GCA_028386065.3 Turnera subulata | reverse complement strand
ATATATACCAAATCAAAAGCAGCATATCAATTGCCAAAACACCAAGACATCATGTTCAAAATCATTTGGCATATCACATACACAAAATGATTCCTACACATGCTTAGATGATCATATCACATATGAATCATTTACACGGTTTAGAGCTTCACAAGAAGGCTCCGCTACCACTGTAAGTTTCCCTAGGCTATATGACAATCGTATAGAAGCAAAAGATGCAGCGGAAGCAAAGGAAACTTAGCCAAGAACCACATGTGAAGCATATAAACCGTATAACAAATGTTACATACCTGTAAGGCTAGGATCTTTCACCTAACTTGTGTAAGGAATCAGTAAGAGCAAGAAGAAGACCTGCTCCTCTACGGTATCCACACGAACCGTGATCGGCTTCGAATCGTCACACGAATCAAGCCTCGAGCACTCCCACTTGATGTGCTAGCAACAAAGGTAGGAGCTAGTGTGTGTTTGGGGTGTTTTTGAGTGCTTAAGCTCTTGCTTCTTTCACAAAGAAGAAGATCTGAAGAGAGGTGTTTTTCAGAGAGTTTTGGGGCTGCCAAAACGTGGTCAAGAGGCTGAGAATGAGGTGAATGATCTGATCACAAGCCACATTCACAACACCCACTCATTGTCCACATTAGTTTAGTCTAATGGCCAACATGGTGGACCAATGGTGATGATCATTACCACCATTGTCTCCCACTAATCCCATTAGACCTAACACCTCCACCTAAGCATGTCTCATCAATAATTCTGATAATTATTGATGCCAAAACCGGCCCTGGTTCAACCATGGTCCAACCACGGTCCAACCACACCCAGTCCAACCATAGTCCAACCACGGTTCAACCACACCCGGTCCAACCATGGTCCAACCACGGTTCGACCATCTGCTCGTATCAACGGTTCTATGTGTGTGACCCTGTAGGCACTTGTAACGTCCGGCAATAATTATAAAATCCCATTTTACAATTATAAGCAAAGAGCGGCGTCTAGCAACACATCATTGCTACCCGAACGACAAGATCAGTACTGATTCTCTATGCCTCGGAATATGTCATCGTCCCTTCGTCCCTTTACCAAGATTAAACCGAGACATGGAATATGTCAATCTCGTATATGTTTAATCTCGGTTTCTTGATCCTCGAGTTAACTGTGTAAAACGGACACCAATGATATCAACATATCATAATCCGAGCACGGCCGTGCATTTACAGTTCAACTCTATCAAGAAACCATCCGATAATATACCCGTTATATGGGTTGGACGAATCCCCTCTTGATCAATCAAAACCCACTACATACTCGGCATATACCCAATGATTACCCTTATGTCCACCCAGTTACGGGTGACTAGGAATAATATCAAAGTACATGATTCATATGTTGGATACCTTGACGATCTCAGGTCGGAGGACAATCACATCTATAAGAACCACTAATGACATACATATAACGTTCCATGTAGGGTTCTTATGTGGGTCGGTCCAGTCCACAAGTTCTCCAACTTGTACCCGTATGTAGAATTCATATCACATATAAATTCTCAACATACGCTAGTCTTAATTTATTATTATAACCCATCCATAATAATAATCGACTAGGGACATTTAAGAATATGAAATATTCTAGGGTTATAAGTATGTGCAAGCGTTTATCTCATAAACGATACTTATTGGAATAACCTTAAAGTGTATGTACATGACTATAAGTAAACATCCATGATTGGCTTTTGGGCATATTACTAACACCATGTTGGGGCGAAACTTTGTGCAATTAGAGGGTTTTGGATGCATTGTGCAAGTGTGCAAGTGTGAGCACGAACACACATAATAACTGAATATTAAAAAAGATAGGGGAGAAGAAGAAGATTGGGCTTGAGTTTCCACCACTAGAAACCACCTACGTACCCTGGCGACCGGGTTCAAAGCCCACGTAGTTCTTGACATGGCATCACAACAATCATATCATCATCAACATCAACATCTCAATAATAATTGGTCAGACAAAAAGGGATTACGATTACCTCTTGTAGCCCTCCTCCAGCTCCTTGGTTTGGGTTGTGCCTCCCACACAATTTCCTCCCACTCCTCAACTCAATCTTGGAGTTCTTCTTGATTTTCCCCTTTTGCTGACCTCAATGGATGATGCTACCCATGAAATTCTACCAGAGTTTTGCCTATGGAACTATTTCTTAAGCTTGGAGAGAAAGAGTTTCTCCAAGCTTCTAAGCTTTATGAAGAGTGCTTGTGCAATAGAATGTGTTCCTCTTGAAATGTGAGTGGAGGGTCCTATTTATAGTGTTCTGGGTAGCCTAGGTAAGTGGACCAACTTATTGATCAAGGTAATGGCCACAAATCTGGGCCAAAACCGAGCAGAATCAGATTACGGGCAAAAATCGGGGAGAAAACGCGTTTTTGGGGGTGCTTGACTGCCATGGCCGGTGTTCATCCTGTGGATGACAGCCAGACCGGGCGGTCATGGGTGGAAGACCGCCCAGGCCTGACGGTCATCCCGAGAAGACCGCTCGCACCTGCGCGTCTCACCCGTTCTTTTCTTTTTCGGTTCCGATTCTCCCCTAATTCCTCCCTGATTTATCCTACCGCGTAATTAACCCCTAGACTGCTCAGAATCCTTTGCTTTCTTGATTACTACTCCCTTTAATCATCTCCTAATTGACTAATTACACATTGATTCCTCATTTTAAGCCGAAATCATACCAAAAACATTCTTGCTATGAGGAATAATTTAACTCTGATTTTCCACGAAAAGAGCTAAATTTATCTGCAAGCAAGGTGTTATTGGGTTGTGCAACTCTGAAGAAAAGTCCATACCTTATTAAATTGCACCCTTACATTTATCTTCAACCCAAGAATAAATATAATTGGGTTTAATAAATAAACAAGCCCAAATTTAATTTGATAAAATACATTTTAGCAATTTAGTCCTTAACATATCCTATGAATAAATCGTCTCATTAATCCTAGGCATATAAAAGTCTTAATTACTATAATGTATAAATTCTACCAAAATCAAACCCCATTCATGCTTCAACCCAAGTCTAACTCATCAATCTTATGATTCAGACATGTCTGGAGTCTAATCTCAATATATTTTTCACGGGTCAAATTTGGGTGTTCACACTACCCACGAAATTCTGCCAGAGTTTTGCCTATGGAACTATTTCCTAAGCTTGGAGAGATAGAGTTTCTCCAAGCTTCAAAGCTTTATGAAGAGTGTTTGTGTAATAGAATGTGTGTCCTTTGAAATGTGAGAGGAGGGTCCGATTTATAGTGTTCTGGGTAGCCTAGGGGCGTGGACCAACTTAATGATCAAGGTAATCGCCAAAAATCTGGGCCAAAACCGAGTATAATTAGATTACGGGCAAAAATCTGGGAGAAAACACGTTTCTGGGGGTGCATGACCGCCATGGCTGGCGGTCATCCCGAGATGACCGCCCGCGCCTGCGCTTCTCTCCCGTTCTTTCCTTTTTCGGTCCCGATTCTCCCCTAATCTCTCCCTGATTGATCCTACCACATAATTAACCCCTAGACTGCTCAGAATCCTCTGCTTTCTTAATTGCTACTACTCTCAATCATCTCCTAATTGACTAAATACACATTGATTCCTCATTTTAAGCCAAAATCATACCAAAAAATTTTGCTATTAAGGAATGATTTAGCTCTGATTTTCGTGAGCTAAATTTAACTGCAAGCAAGGTGTTGATGGGTTGTGCAACTCTGAAGAAAAGTCCATACCTTATTAAATTAGACCTTTACATTTTTCTTCAACCCAAGAATAAATATAATTGGGTTTAATAAACAAGCCCAAATTTAATGAGATAAAATACATTTTAGCAATTTAGTCCTTAACATATCCTATGATTAAATCGTCTCATTAATCGTGGGCATATAAAAGTCTTAATTACTATAATGTATAAATTCTACTAAAATTAAACCCCATCCATGCTTCAACCCAAGACTAACTCATCAATCTTATGATTCAAACATGTCTGGAGTCTAATCTTAATATAATTTTCATGGGTCAAATTTGGGTATTCACAAATGTGAGTGTGAGCGGGCCAATGGTTGGAGCACCACATGCTCCACCTCGTGAATCATCTCATCCCGAGATTTGCAATTGACTCATCTCATCTCTTGGGATTTTCCTGGTCCCAAGAGCTATCGGGAATCATCTCATCCCGGGGTTCCTTTTGGGATTTTCCTGGTCCCAAATGTCACTAACAAAGGATCATCTCACCTTTGCTAACTAGGGATATTGTCGCCCTCCCGTGGGGATTTTGCCAACTAAGGATATTGTCACCCTCCTGTGGGGATTTTGCCAACTAAGGATATTGTCACCCTCCTGTGGGGATTTTGCCAACTAAGGATATTATCACCCTCCCGTGGGAATTTTGCCAACTAAGGATATTATCACCCTCCCACGGGGGTTTTGCTAACTAGGATCATCTCACCTATGTTAACTAGGGATATTGTCGCCCGCCCGTGAGGATTTTGCCAACTAAGGATATTATCACCCTCCTGTGGGGATTTTGCCAACTAAGGAAATTATCACCCTCCCCTTGGGAATTTTGCTAATTAGGATCATCTCACCTATGTTAACTAGGGATATTGTCGCCCTCCTGTAAGGATTTTGCCAACTAAGGATATTATCACCCTCCCGCGGGGGTTTTGCTAACTTGGATCATCTCACCTTTGTTAACTAGGGATATTGTCGCCCTCCCGTGAGGATTTTGCCAACTAAGGATATTATCACCCTCCCGCGAGGGTTTTGCTAACTAGGATCCTCTCACCTATGTTAACTAGGGATATTGTCACCCTCCCGTGAGGATCTCATCTCATCTTGGGGGTCTTGGTATTTTCCTGGTCCCAAGAGGTAATGGTAATCATCCCGTGGTTCATCTACATCGTCTCAGGTGCTCCTCTATGTCGGGACAACGTCTATGGGATATCTATCCCGCAACATCTTCATCCACTCTACTTTTAGGGGTATCTGCCCCTAACGACTCTCATCAATTCTACTTCTATCTTAGGGGCATCTGCCCCTGGCGACTCTCATTGGTTCTACTTTCATCTTAAAGGCATCTGGCCCTGGCGACTCCCATACAGATTCAGGATCTATTCCTTTTAAAGCTCATCTGCATCTCGGTTTCGGGATGGTCTATCTCGCGGCCAGTTCTCTTCGGGGTTCATTCACAACCGTTTTTCTCATCTCCAGGCTTAGAGGACAGTTTCTTTATGAAAAAAAATTCGTTCGACGCTTAAGTTTTAATGAAATAGACAAACATGCTCATTATTGGGATCCAAAAATACGAACACCGGGGTTCTATTTTGGAGAAAAAGTCATTCCGGATTGTGGGGCCTGCCAAAAACAGGCGGGAGATCGAACTGCATTGTGGCGGTCATGCCAAGAAGCCCGCCAGCTGGTGGCGGTCATGTGGGGATGACCGCCAACCTGGGCGGTCTTCCCGACATGACCGCCCGTGCTCCTGCGGGTTTAAAAACCCCCCTTTTCGCTTCTCTCTTCTCTTATTTCACTCAACACACTCAAAAATACCCAAAAACCTCTCAACCCCTCCTCCCCATACCCTGAAAACACTCTCCAAATCTCTCTTATCCTTCCCCTCAAATCTGACACCTCTCAACTCTTCCACATCACAAGAGGATTTCCATAAAAAACTACCGCCCAAAATCTAATCCGGAAGAAAATCGGAGTCTACTGTTGAAGTCTCCTGACAGGCACATCTCCTCTCAACTCGACAAAGTCCAAGTAAGTGATTCTTATTCATCAAAGCTCATCAAACCTTTATTTTGGTTGAAATTCAGGTTTATGCCCAATGTGCTTCTTGAATTCGATTTTATGTGGTGCATGTCGTGTTTGAATGTTTAGAAATACTCCTAAGATGCCCATAATGCTTTCCTTCATGCCTAATTTATGGATTAGACACAAGAAGTCAAGGATTGGAGTTTCGACAATTGGGGGTTTAGGGTTCTTGGCGAATTTGAATGATTTCGGGTGATTCGGGTGCTGTTACGTTGTTGTGAATGCATATTCTTGATGTTGGGTGACTGGGTATTAATGGGCTTGTCCTAATTTTGGTCAATTTCAAACTTCATTGGGACGAATTTTATGACTTTCTTGTGTTTTAATCTATAAATAAAACTATGCTAAGATGTTGAAAATGACGATGCTAGTATGCAATTTTACTCTCATGATGCATGTCTTGACATATGCAGTCTTTGTTTGGTTTTACCGAGCCCGAGGGGGCATGAGTATTGACTTCTTGTGGGGGTATTTACACAGGTCGGGGAGGACCGGCAACGGAGCCATGCCGGAGTTGCTGCTCGCCTTCTCGTCCGGGAACATGTCGAGAAGAACAGACCTGTTCGAGAGATCATCGAGAGGGTCAGGTTATGGGACTACGTTCGCACTTTTCGGGGAGACAAGGTCGATTTACAAGCGGTGTCAGCTCTTAGCGAGAGGTGGTGGGACACCACCAACACTTTCCATTTAGCTTGCGGGGAGTTGACGATGCTCCCTTCGGACTTTGTTCACATCACCGGGCTGGTATTTGATGGCGCACCGGTCACCTTTGATCAGTAGTTGGGCATTGACCGGTTCCAAGAGTTAGTAAGCCTAGGTGGGCCCACCGTGGTGAGTGTCTCCCAAGTGGCTGCAGGACTCTTTGCTGGCTCCTGGTTATACGGGGACAGTGGAACAACGGGCCCGGGGTTTGATCCTAGTGAGCCTGTGTAGGACTATTTTCGCCACGGGTAGCGTCCGGGTCCGATGCGATTTGCTGGCATCACTTGTCCATCTGGATAGGCCATGGGTTGATTGGGCTTCGGCGGGCTTTGTAAATGCCTACCGAGAGATGACCAACTTTTCTAGGGGCACAGCCAAATATTTCTATGGTTCGGCTTGGATTTGGGAGGTATATCATCATCTTCTTCATTGTGTTACCATGCTCTAATATCTCCCTTTCTCTTACTAACCAAGTGACCTGCGTAGGTATGGGGCCAAGAGTATATCGGGTTGTCTGCCCCGAAATTGACATCTACCGAGGAGTTTTGGCCAGTCTCTCTCCGTTGGGGTTCCCTAGGTCGCGACCGAAAACGGGCTCGCCGCTACATTGATCAAGTGGCCACATCGAATAAGGTACATCCTCTCAATTTTCCTTCTTTCCTTCCAGTGTGTATATCTGACTTTTCCCTTATTGCCCGTGCGTGGATAGGTTCGGCTTGACCCATTTGAGGCGTATCACAACAGGTTGGTGGACGGTAATGACATCGTTTGTAGCATGGACCATACTCGATGCATGATCGGGCACGGCACGAAGGTATGGTTCTTTGGGGACCGGGTTTGTGAGGGAAGTTTTGCCTATGGAACTATTTCCTAAGCTTGGAAAGATAGAGTTTCTCCAACTTTCAAAGCTTTATGAAGAGTGTTTGTGTAATAGAATGTGTGTCCTATGAAATGTGAGAGGAGGGTCCTATTTATAGTGTTCTAGGTGGCCTAGAGGCATGGACCAACTTAATGATCATGGTAATGGCCAAAAATCTGGGCCAAAACCGAGTAGAATCAGATTACGGGCGAAAATCGGGGAGAAAACGCATTTCTGGGGTGCATGACCGCCATGGCCGGCGGTCATCCTATGGATGACAACCAGGCCGGGCGGTCATGAGAGGAAGACCGTCCAAGCCCGGCGGTTATCCCGAGATGACCACTCGCGCCTGCGCGTCTCACCCGTTGTTTCCTTTTTCGGTCCCGATTCTCCCCTAATTTCTCCCTGATTGATCCTACCGCGTAATTAACCCCTAGACTGCTCAGAATCCTCTGCTTTCTTGATTACTACTCCTCTCAATCATCTCCTAATTGACTAATTACACATTGATTCCTCATTTTAAGCCAAAATCATACCAAAAATATTCTTGCTATTAAGGAATGATTTAACTCTGATTTTCCACGAAAATCAGAGCTAAATTTGTCTGCAAGCAAGATGTTAATGGGCTGTGCAACTCTGAAGAAAAGTCCATACCTTATTAAATTGGACCCTTACATTTATCTTCAACCCAAGAATAAATATAATTGGGTTTAATAAACAAGCCCAAATTTAATGAGATAAAATACATTTTAGCAATTTAGTCCTTAACATATCCTATGGTTAAATCGTCTCATTAATCCTTGGCATATAAAAGTCTTAATTACTATAACGTATAAATTCTACTAAAATTAAACCCCAACCATGCTTCAACCCAAGACTAGCTTATCATTCTTATGATTCAAACATGTCTGAAGTCTAATCTTAATATAATTTTCATGGGTCAAATTTGGGTGTTCACAAAATTCACTAAAGTCTTTGTGAATTCTTGTTGCTTTGTTATCTAATCCTTAGTGATTAGGAGGTGAAGGGCGGAATGCAGATCAGTTTGATTGAGATTGAAGATCGGGACAATCAGATTGATCTAGAGGTGACACTAGTGTTGATTCTAGGATTGTTGCCGTATCATCTTTTGGTAGCGAAGCTGAAGTTCCAATCAATCATTCTAGCTTTCCTTTCATAAGTACCATGGAGCCTTTGCACAGGATCCCATTTTCAAAATGAAACTTGTATCCTTGATCATCCAATATTGATAGAGAAATTAAATTCCTCTTCATCTGGGAAACAGGCCAACACTTAATGCTTCTAACAACACCATCGAACATTCTTAACTTGATGCGACTAATCCCTTCCACTAACAAGGAATTGTTATTGCCCAAGAAGACAGCTCCACTCATTTGTCTGTATGTAGCAAACCAATGCTTGTCAAGACACATGTGAAATGTCGCACCAGAATCAAGAACCTATAAATTTTGTCCATGAGTATAACCCACAGACAAAACTTCCCCTACTTTATCACTGCCATCAAAATTGACACAAGTGTTGATAATGTTCGCAGAACTCTCTCTTTTTGTTTCTCTTTATTTTTCAACGTTGGACAATCATATCTCAAGTGACCCTTCTCTCCAGACTTAAAACAGAATCTATTTTTGGCTCTAGACTTCGACCTAGCCTTAGATTTCTTAGAAAAATCCTTATACTGTGTTCTTGTTAGTAATATGCCCAAAAGCCAATCAATGGATGATCGTATATAGTCGTGTATATACATTAAGGTTATTCCAATAAATATGATTATGAGAAAATCGCTTGCACATATTTATAACCCTAGAATATATATTTGATATATTCTTAAATGTCCCTAGTCGATTATTATTATGGATGGGTTATAATAATAAATTAAGACTAGCGTATGTTGAGAATTTATATGTGATATGAATTCTACATACGGGTACAAGTTGGAGAACTTGTAGACTGGACCGAACCACATAAGAATGCTACATGGAGCGTTATATGTTTGTCGATAGCGATTCTTATATGTATTGTCCTTAGACCTGAGATCGTCAAGGTTCCCAACATGTGAGTCATATACTTTGATATTATTCCTAGTCATCCGTAACTGGGTGGACTTAAGGGTAATCATTGGGTATATGATAAGTGTGTAGTGGGTTTTGTATGATCCAGAGGGGATTCGTCCAACCCATATAACGGGCATATTATCGGATGGTTTCTTGATACAGTTGAACTGTAAATGCACGGTCGTGCTCGGATTATGATATGGTGATATCATGGGTGTCCGTTTTACACAGTTAACTCGAGGATCAAGAAAGCGAGATTAAACATATACGAGATTGACATATTCCATGTCTCGGTTTAATCTTGATAATGAGACGAAGGGACGACGACATGTTTCGAGGCATTTAGAATCAGTACCGATCTTGTCGTTCGGGTAGCAATGATGTGTTGCTAGACGCCGCTCTTTGCTTATAATTGTAAAATGAGATTTTACAATTATTGTCGGACGTTACAAGTGCCTACAGGGTCACACACATAGAACCGTTGATTCGAGCAGGTGGTTGAACCGTGGTTGGACCATGGTTGGACCGCGGTCGGACCGTGGTCGGACCGTGGTTAGACCAGGGTCGTTTTGGGCTGGTTGGTTCACTAATTGTCAGCATTATTGAGCCACTTTAGGTGTTGTGTATGTTGATAAGGTTTAGTGGAGACATTATTATGTATAGACATAATTGTAGTGGGTAATGGGCCAATGTATTGGCCATAACCTCCACTGTCTCCATTAGCTTTTGATGTGTGGATTGGAGTGATCTGATTACTTCCTCTCCTTCATGCCATTCACTGAGTTTTGTTCTTGAGAGTGTTCTTAAGAGCTTTAAAGAGCATACACACATCACCTTCTTTGAGAAAGAAGAGAAACACCACAAACTCATCCTCCCAGAAATCTGTTGCTAGCACACCAGTTCGGGAGAGCTCGAAGTTGGAGAATGTGTGACGATTCCGGCTTGATCACGGTTCATGTGGATACCGTAGAGGGGCGGGATACCTTGTCTTGCTCTTGCTGATTCCGACACTTCAGTTAGGTGGAAGATCCTAACCGTGTAAGGTACGGAAAATTGTTATTCGGTTTATACGCTTCACATGTGTTCCTATGTTGTTTCCGATTTTTCCGCTGGGTATTTTGCTTGCTTTTGAGTGTCAATTGCATGTCCGGAAACTTACAGTGGTAGCGGAGCCTCTTGTGAAGCTATAAACTGAATTCATGTTCATATGTTATATGTGATGTAGCTTGAACTTGTTTAGGTATATGTGATATGCTAGAATTCTTTTTAGTATATGAGATATGCTTGCATATGTGTGATATGCTAAATTTGTTTTGGTATATGTGATTTGCCATGCAAATATATGCATATGTTTGATATGTCTTTGGTATATATACATGATATGTTCTATGTGATAAAGCATGATCATGTTATATTGTATTCAATTGTGTATATGTGATATATATGTTGTTGAGGTTGATTTGTCAAAAATGTTTTGACAACAAGCACTTGATTGGTATGAGATTTCAATCAAGATGTTCATGGCAGTAAGTCGAAGAGTTCCACTAAGAAAAATCGAGTGCCGGTTCGTGTATCGAACGATTGTCGTTCTAGTACATCTAGGCCACAACATCGATGTTGGTGTGACCAACATCGATGTTGGCATGAGTTTAGCTTTGGTTGAACCTTCATAACATCGATGTTGTGTGACAAACATCGATGTTCTGATGAAGTGTAGCCTCGGCCAAATCTTCACAACATCGATATTGTGTGACCAACATCGATGTTCTCATGCAAACACTCAACAACATCGATGTTAAGAGTTACAACATCGATGTTATTTGAGCTCGGCCAAATTGGTTTGAAGTTCCAGAATTCAAATAACATCGATGTTCAGGTTCCAACATCGACGTTATTGAGTTCCAGAAGTTCAAACATCGATGTTTAAGGTCAACATCGATGTTATAATGCTACTGCCAAAATCTTGAACTTTCAAGTACTCAAAACATCGATGTTTAAGTGTTCAACATCGATGTTCTTGAGCTACTACCAAATAGTTTGGAGTTCAAGTACTCAAACATCAATGTTTAAGTGTTAACATCGATGTTCTATGCAATCAGCAACCTCCAACATCGATGTTTGATGGTCAACATCGATGTTTTGAGGGTTCGGCAACCTCCAACATCGATGTTTGATGGTCAACATCGATGTTTTGAGGATTCGGCAACCTCCAACATTGATGTTGAAGGGTTCAACATCGATGTTATGGAACCCAGTAAATTCAACTGCAAATTCGGGGCAGAAGGAGGCCGAATTGGTGTCTGGGTTGAACATCAAAGTTGTAACCCTACTTCTTAGCTTTCCAGGGACACCAAGTTTGCACAAATCTGAGCTCTACAGCTCTGGATATGGCCGAAATACTAAGTGCTGCCAAGTAGTTGGGAGAATCAGATTCTCAAAATATCGATGTTCACATGTATTTTTGGTTTCCAAATTTACATAACATCAATGTATGATTTGCTGATTATATGCATATGATGTATGAACATATGTTGATTAAATATTAAGTTCTTAGTTGCCTTCCATGATAAGCACTCATCATTGCTTAGATCAACACTAGGTAGGTTTTGCCAAAGCAAGGTGTCTATGTTTATCCTAGCAAGGTGCGAGTGGATAATTGTAATATCTCGACTGCTTATTGTGGGATTGGACTTAACTAAGTCATCTTAATAGGATTAAGGACTTAGAGGCAAGGGTTGAGTAATGTCTATGAGATAGATATGGACAAAGTGTTGTTCACTCAACTATCCAAGAGTTACATGAGATGTAATTGACAAGAGTTGTCTACCTAAATAGCTATGATGTAAGTGATCAGCCAAAGCTGATTTATATTGTGGTGAAATATGGATCTTGGCCTACTTATGATTATTTTGATTCATAGTAGGAGTATCATTTAATATAATTCCTTGTTAAATGATTTTGTACACATGACTATTATTTGTGTGAGTTGATCATTGTTGTAGAGTTACTATGGCGTAAAACACTAGCACATTATCATTGCGATCGGTCCTTTAGTAGGACAAGAAGAATAGGAATAGTTTCCTAGAGTGGCATCACATTTTGAGGATAGTCCTCAAACAAGAAAAGAAATTGTATGTCCTTGAAGGACATGTTCTTAATGAACCGGTGCCTAATGCTCTTAGGGCAGAATGAGATGCTTATAAGAAGCATGTTGATGATGCATTGGATGATTGCATGCCTTATGCTAATTACCATGGACTCTGAGCTTCAGAAGCAACATGAGAACATGGGGGCGTTCGATATGATCGAACACCTGAAAATGCTCTGTGTAGAGCAAGCAAGGCAAGAGAGGTACGAGACCTCTAAGGCATTGTTCCAATGCAAGATAGCCGAGTTATCACCCGTGAGACCTCATGTGCTTAAGATGATTAGAAACTTTGAGATCCTTGAGGGTCTTGGTTTCCTTGGCAAAGGAAAGGGTAAAGCAAAGTTTGACAAGAAGAAGAAATGTACCAAATGGTTTGGTGCATGTACATCTTCTTGTTCTCATGTGCTGAATCCCATGGGTGGTGTTGCAAAGGTAGGAAATTGTTTCCGTTGCAACAAACCAGGCCATTAGAAGCGCAACAGCCCTGTTTACCTTAAAGAGGTAAAGAAGCAGAAGGGAAGTAAGTCTTCCGCTTCAGGTATTTTGTTATAGAGGCTAATGTCTCTACCTCTGCATCATGGGTATTAGATACCAGATGTGGTTCTCACATTTGTGGAAATGTGAAGGAACTGAGAAAAAGTAGGAGATTGGCTAAGGGTGAGAAAGACTTATGCGTCAGAATTGCAGCAAGAGTTGCTACATTAGCCGTAGGGACTTACTACCTATCCTTACCGAGTGTTATGGTTTTAGAACTGGACAATTGTTATTATGTAGCTACCATAAGCAGGAATTTGATTTCTGTGTCTTGTATGGACAAGAAAGGTTTTTCATTTGTAATAAAGAACAATTGTTGTCCTATTTATTTCAATAAAAATTTATTATGGTGGTGCATTTTA
This sequence comes from Turnera subulata, assembly GCA_028386065.3. Taxonomy (NCBI): domain Eukaryota; kingdom Viridiplantae; phylum Streptophyta; class Magnoliopsida; order Malpighiales; family Passifloraceae; genus Turnera; species Turnera subulata. Next base: position 10,854 of record JAKUCV010005747.1, on the reverse strand, counting down.
AACGATGGTTTGTATGTTCTATACCTAGAAACGCTTGTCTATAACGTTAACACGAAGAAGGTTAGAATGAATGATTCTAGTGAAACCTATCTTTGGCATAGGCAAAATGACGAAGGCTACACTTCAATGTGTTGGCCATAACCTCCACTATCTCCATTAGCTTTTGATGTGTGGATTGGAGTGATCTGATTACTTCCTCTCCTTCATGCCATTCACTGAGTTTTGTTCTTGAGAGTGTTCTTGAGAGCTTGAAAGAGCATACACACATCACCTTCTTTAAGAAAGAAGAGAAACACCACAAACTCATCCTCCCAGAAATCTGTTGCTAGCACACCAGTTCGGGAGAGCTCGAAGTTGGAGATCGTGTGACGATTCCGGCTTGATCACGGTTCGTGTGGATACCGTAGAGGGGCAGGATACCTTGTCTTGCTCTTGCTGATTCCGGCACTTCAGTTAGGTGGAAGATCCTCTAACCGTGTAAGGTACGGAAAATTGTTATTCGGTTTATACGCTTCACATGTATTCCTATGTTGTTTCCGGTTTTTCCGTTGCGTATTTTGCTTGCTTTTGAGTGTCAATTGCATGTCCTAAAACTGACAGTTCTTCCCCTACTCACCAAACTCTCACCTTTTGTTCTGTTGTCTGCAAAATTCTTTGTGAGCTCCTTTGCTTTCAGCGAATTTGACATCATCCAGCATAACATTTTCTTTCCCATACAACAATGTATCAACAAAGGTCTCATAACATGGTGGTAATGAGCACAACATAATCAATACTTGATCCTCATCATCAATAATTATACCTATATTCTTCAAATCCATAATTATTGAATTAAACTCATCAAGGTGATTTTTAATATGCGTACCTTCTTTCATACGGAGAGTATACAGCTTCTTCTTCAGGTAAAGCCGATTTGTCCCCGATTTAACAAAGTAGTTGTCTTCCAATTTCTTCCATGCTTCTTTCATAGATATTGATGACTCAATCTCGCGAAACAAACTATTGGTGATAGACATGAAAATCGCACTCAAAACCCTATCCTTCTGCTCTTTCTTTGCCGTATCTGTTGTACCTTTTGAGGAAAATTCTCATCAACTGCCTTCCACAATCCTTACCAGAGAAGACCTCATTCTAATCTTCCAAAGACTAAAGCTAGATCCTCCATCAAACTTCTCTATCTCATACTTTGCTGAAGAAGATGATGAATTCGACTTCTTCACAACCTAGACTGTGAACCCAAAAAATAACCCAAGCTCTGCTACCAATTGCTAAGAGGTCGTGGGTATTGTCACACACAATCAAGCACTCAACGAGAAAGAAAAACAAACGACACAAAGATTTAACGAGGTTCGGCCAATGTTGCCTATGTCCTCGAACAGTAATAAAGAGAGATTTTCCACTATGATAAATATTAGTACAATGCTAAACGTCTTTGTACCTGCTATAGTTGATGTCGAGTCATTCTATTATGACTGATCTTGTACATATCCTTTCTTATTGTCATCAGCACTAAAATCTCGTTCTTATCAAAAGAAAATGATAGGAAAATATTTCATTCATCTCTTGCGTGGATTTTTTTCTTTTTGATATTTCATTATTTTTTGGATTGATTTTTTTTATACTACCGGATTAATCTATACCCGTGACTCGATGCGTCACTTTTGTAGGGGTAAGACCATTACCAATAGCACAATTTTCATACGTCCACTTTTACCGGAACTCGAAATCTGGATCTTGGAGTTTAAGGGAGACAGAGTACGCTTTTCCAAACTAATTCTAATTGGTTTTAAGCAATGATTTAATGCTGTAAAATTGAATTTGATATGTTTTTGAGCGGCCAGAACTCAAGGGAAAATAGCAGCCACATGGCATCTCCCATATTACGTGTCCCACTTTTTAGCATTTCTGGAAGTGACTGTACAAGTACGTGTCCCTTATGTACCAAAGTGCAAGACACCCGTACTCTCTTTGCATGCTTAATTACCTCTTGCATGCAGCAAGCAGACCTTGCCTTTCTTGGTGGTTGGTATCTATACGAATCTCGTTCGGTATAGGGAAGGGCAACTCGTCCAAATAGAGACCATTATCAAGGTACAAAGTTAGATAGATTGCCTTATTTGTTTAGTATCATTCTTATAATGGGTTAATGAGCAAGTTATGCAGTATGTATAATGTAAGTAACCGGGCATGCAAATAATGAAACAATATGCACAACGGAAAGCCCGGAACTCATGGAGGATCCATGTGAAACAGAGTAAACCGAAAAACAAAATCGTACCTGGAAATGGTTGAGATTTTTAACTCAACTGTTTAATTGAATCAGCAAGAACCGGATAGAAATCCTGCTCCTCTACGGTATCCACACAAACCGTCGATGTCTAGGTAGCAACCGTCTCACGATCACCAACCCGAGCACTCCCAAACTGCAGTGTTAGCTGCAGAAAACCGAGAGCTAGAACTTGTGTCTGATGTGTTTCTTTCTTTCTCAAAGAAAGGGGGGGGGGGGGGGGGGGGGGGGGGGGGGGGGGGGGGGGGGGCTGTGTGTTCTTACAAGTCTGAAAAACTCAGAAAGCAAGCTCAAGATAATCTGATTACCCACCTCCAGTAATGCATAGAGTAATAGAGACAATGACCAACATCATGGTCCATTATCCATCATGATTAAGAATCCACCATTATCAAGTCTAATCATGTCTCCACTTTGCATTTAATGGAATTACACATCACAAGGCATCTAATCTGGTTCAATAATTCAGACAATTAGTGAGCCAAATCAACCCAAACCGACCCTGTTCCAACCATAGTCCAACCATCTGGTCGAACCACGGTCTAACCATAGTTCAACCACCAGCTCGAATCAACAATTCTAAGTGTGTGACCCTATAGACACTTGTAATGTTTGACAATAATTGTAAAATCTCATTTTACAATTATAAACAATGAGCAGTGTCTAGCAACACATCATTGCTACCCAAACGACAGGATCAGTACTGATTCATTATGCCTCGGAACATGTCATCGTCCTTTCGTCCCACTATCAAGATCAAACACGAGACATGGAATAAGTCAATCTCGTATATGTTTAATCTAAGTTTCTTGATCCCCGAGTTAACTGTGTAAAGCGGATACTAATGATATCACCATATCACATAATCCGAGCATGGCCATGCATTTACAGTTCAACTCTATCAAGAGGCCCATCTGATAATATACCCGTTATAAGGGATGGACGAATCCCATCCTGATCATACAAAACCCACTATACATTATATCATATACCCAATGATTACACTAAGGTCTACTCAGTTATGAATAGCCAAGAGTAATATCAAAGTATATGACTCACATGTTGGGAACCTTGATGATCTCAGGTCTAAGGACAATACATATAAGAACCACTAATGACAATCATATAACGTTCCATGTAGTGTTGTTATGTCGGGTCAGTCCAGACCACAAGTTCTCTAACTTGTACCCGTATGTATAATTCATATATCATATAGTTCGCAACATACGCTAGTCTTAATTTATTATTACAACCCATCCATAATAGTAATCGACTAGGGACATTTAAGAATATAAAATATTCTAGGGTTATAAATATGTGCATGCGTTTATTACATAAACATATTTATTGGAATAACCTTAATGTATATACATGACTATATACAATTATCCAATGATTGGCTTTTGGGCACATTACACTAACAATCTCCCACTTGCACTAAAGCCAATCATCCATGTATCTAATACCAGTGGATGTAGCATGACCTTCATGCTTCCGCTGTGAGAGAGGCTTAGTCAATGGATCTGCTATATAGTCCTCAGAAGGAACTTTGCACAGCCTCAGTTGTAGAGTCGGCAACTGTTTCTTTCTTCGAACTCTTCCAGCAAACAGCACCACCTCCAAGACAAAACACATAACCTGACTGCGATCTAAAGTCATCCTTGTCGGTTTGGAAGCTAGCATCTGTGTAACCCTTTACAACAAGCTCATCAACGCAACCGTATACAAGGAATGCATCCTTAGTCCTTCTCAAGTACTTAAGGATGTTCTTAACCGCTATCCAGTGACTTTCACCGGGATCAGATTGATATCTGCTTGTGACACTGAAAGCATATGCGACATCCGGTCGAGTACATAGCATGGCATACATGATAGATCCTATTGCTGACGCATAAGGAATCTTACTCATCCACTCTCTCTCCTTAGATGTACTAGGACATTGATTCTTTGAGAGAGATATGCCATGTGACATGGGCAAGAAACTTTTCTTGGAATCTTGCATGCTAAACCTCTTTAGCACCTTGTCAATATATGTACTTTGACTTAGTCCAAGAAGTCTTTTGGATCTATCTCTATAGATCTTTATGCCTAACATATAGGCAGCTTCTCCTAAGTCCTTCATTGAGAAATTCTTTCCTAACCAAGTCTTTACAGACTGTAGTGTCGGAATATCATTCCCAATGACTAGAATGTCGTCAACATACAACAACAAAAAAACGATAGTGCCCCCACTAACCTTCTTGTAAACACATGGCTCTTCTTCATTTTTAATGAAACCAAACCCTTTGATCACTTCATTAAAACGAAGATTCCAACTCCTAGAAGCTTGCTTCAATCCATAAATGGATCTCTGCAATCTGCATACCTTATTAGCATTCTCTAGAGTGACAAAACCTTCAGGTTGTGTCATGTACACATCCTCTAAAAGATTTCCATTAAGGAAAGCGGTTTTAACATCCATTTGCCATATCTCATAATCATGGTATGCTGCTATAGCCAACAGAATCCGGATGGATTTAACTATGGCAACTGGCGAGAAAGTTTCATCATAGTCAATACCATGAACTTGCTTGAAACCTTTCGCAACCAATCGCCCTTTAAAGGTAATCACATTACCATCCATGTCAGTCCTTTTCTTAAAGACCCATTTGCACCCTATGGGTTTTACCCCTTCAGGTGGATCAACCAAGGTCCATACCTTGTTTTCATACATGGATTTCATCTCCGAGTTCATGGCTTCTAGCCACTTCTTAGAGTCTAGACCCGTAATAGCTTGCTGATAGGAAGTGGGCTCATCCTCATCTATGAGCATCACGTCTCTAGTATGAGTCATAAGAAATCCATATCTCTCATGCTCATACCAAGTCCTATCAGACCTACGCGGTCCATGTGTTATAGGTATAGGATTCTCGCCCACAACAACTTGTGGTTCCTGTCCTTGTTCCATCTCAGCCTCTATATCTCGAACTTCTTCAAGTTCTATTTTCCTCCCACTGATCTCTCTAGAAATAAATTCTCTTTCTACAAAAATAACAGTACGAGCAACAAACACTTTGTGCTCTGTGGGATTATAGAAATAATATCCTTTAGTTTCCATAGGATATCCAACAAAGAGGCATTTGTCCGAATTACGGCCGAGTTTATCTGATGCTTCTCGTCACGAAAGCCTCACAACCCCAAATCCTCATAAAAGACAAATTGGGACGCTTCCCAGTCCATATCTCATATGGTGTCTTTTCAACCGATTTAGATGGAACACGGTTAAGTGTAAATGCAGCACTCAATAATGCATGTCCACAAAATGAAGAAGGAAGGCCAGCTTGACTCATCATAGAATGAACCATGTCTAACAAAGTTCTATTCCTCCTTTCAGAAACACCATTCCATTGAGGTGTTTCTGGTGGAGTAAGTTGTGATACTGTACCACATTCCTTTAGATGATCAAGAAGATTTCAGTCTAGGTATTCACCTCCTCGATCAGATCGAAGCATTTTAATACTCTTGCCGAGTTGATTATGTACTTCATTCTTGAATTCTTTGAACTTTTCAAAGAATTCTGACTTATGTTTCATTAGATACACATAGCCATATCTACTGTAATCATCAGTAAATGTAATAAAGTATTGAAATCCACCTCTAGCCTGTGTTGACATAGGTCCGCATACATCAGAATGTATAAGACCTAACAAGTCCGAAGCTCTTTCACCTTTACCAGCAAAAGGAGCCTTCATCATTTTGCCTAATAAATATGACTCACATGTCTCATATGATTCAAAATCAAATGAGTCTAAAAGTCCATCTTTATGGAGTTTAGAAATACGAGTCTCGTTTATATGGCCCATTCGACAGTGCCAGAGATAGGTTTCATTAGAATCGTTTAATCTAACCTTCTTCGTATTAATGTTATAGATTGGTGTTTCTAGGTTTAGAACGTACAAACCATTGCTCAAATATGCACCACCATAATAAATATCATTTAAATAAATAGAACAACAGTTGTTCTTTATTACAAAAAGAAAACCTTTCTTGTCCAGACAAGAAACAGAAATCAAATTCCTGCTTATGGTAGGTACATAATAACAATCATCAAGTTCTAAAACCAAACCACTCGATAAGGAAAGATAGTAAGTTCCTACGGCTAATGCAGCAACTCTTGCTCCATTTCCAACGCGCAGGTCTATCTCACCCTTTGTTAATCTTCTACTCTTTCTCAGATCCTGCACATTTACACAAATGTGAGAACCACATCCGGTATCTAATACTCATGATGCAGAGAAAAAGATATTAGCTTCTATAACAAAAATACCTGAAGCGGAAGTCTTACTTCCCTTCCGTTTCTTCACCTCTTCAAGGTAAATAGGGCAGTTACGCTTCCAACGGCCAAGTTTCTTGCAATGGAAACATTGTCCTTCCTTTGCAACACCACCTTTGGGTTTCAGCACTTGTGAAGAAGATGAACCAAACTTTTTTGGCAGATTTCTTCTTCTTGCTTTTTCCCTTTCCTATTCTATTTCCAACCATCAACATGCTGTTGGATTTATTTGTCTTCATCTGTTGCTCAACTATTCCTAACATGTTAAGCAACTCAGACAAGGATTTGTCAAGATGATTCATATTGAAATTCATGACAAATTAGTTGTAACTATCCGGCAACGATTGCAGGACTAGATCAACAGCCAACTCCTTCTGCAAAGGAAAACCCAGACCCTCAAGGCTCTCAATGTTTCCAATCATCTTGAGCACATGAGGTCTGACTGGTGATGACTCAGCCATCTTGCATTGGAACAATGCCTTTGAGGTCTCATACCTCTCATGCGTAGCTTGCTCTTCAAAGAGCATTTTCAGGTGTTCGATCATATCGAAAGCACCCAAGTTCTCATGTTGCTTATGAAGCTCAGAGTCCATGATAACAAGCATAAGGCATGCAACATCCAATGCATCATCAACATGCTTCTTGTAAGCATCTCTTTCCGCCCTAGGAGCATTAGGTGTCGGTTTAATAGGAACAGGCCCTTCAAGGACATACAATTTCTTTTCTTGTTTGAGGACTATCCTCAAATTGCGATGCCACTTAAGGAAGTTATTCCCATTAAGTTTTTCGTTCTCAAGGAAAGATCGCAGTGATAGTGTACTTGTGTTTTGTGCCATGATTACTCTACAACAATGATCAACTCACACAAATCAGAGTCATGCATACATAAAATTATTTAATAAGAAATTCTATTGAATGATGCTCCTACTATGAATCAAGATAATGATAAGTAGGCCAAGATCCATATTTCACTACAAGATAAGTCAGCTTTGGCTGATCACTTACATCATAGTTATTTAGGTAGACAACTCTTGTCAATTATATCTCATGCAACTCTTGGATAGTTGAGTGAACAACACTTGTTCTTATCTATCTCATAGGCATAGCTCAACTCTTTGCCTCTAAGTCCTCAATCCTATTAAGATGACCTAGTTAAGTTCAACTCACAATAAGCAGTTTGGATATTACAATTATCCCATCGCACCTTGCTAGGATAAATATTGGCACCTTGCTTTGGCAAAACCTACCAAGTGTTGATCTAAGCAATGATGAGTGCTTATCATGGAAGGCAACACAAGAGGAACTAAATATTTATATCAACATATTATGTTTATACATCACATGCATTTAATCAACAAATCATATATTGATGTTTTGTAAATTTGGAAACCAAAAATACATAAGAACATCGATATTTAACTTGAAACATCAATGTTTTGAGAATCTGATTCTCCCAACTACTTGGCAGTGCTCAAGAACATCGATGTTTAATTCTTGAATATCGATGTTTTAGAGTTCTGGAAGTTCAAGATTTCTGGAAGTACTTTTAAACATCGATGTTTGAGAATTTGGAGCCTTAAACCATCTTGACAGAACTCATGAACATCGATGTTTAATCCTGAACATCGAAGTTTGAGAATTCTGCCAAGGCCACTCGACATTAGAACATCGATGTTTGTCATACAGCATCGATGTTTCAAAATTCTGCCAAAGCCAAAACATCGATGTTTGTCACACAACATCGATGTTTAGTAGGCTCGGCCAAGGCTAATCTTCATGTGAACATCGATGTTCGTCTAACCAACATCGATGTTTAGGCCCTACTGTATTAGAGCGACAATCGTTCTATACGCAAACCGACAATCAATTTTTCCTTTGTTGGACTCTTTCGACTTATTGCCACAAACACCTTGATTTGTATCATATACCAATCAAGTACTTGTTGTCAAAACACTTTTGACAAAAACAAGCTCAATATATATCACATATACGAAAACGAATTCCATATATCATGATCATGCTACATCACATACAATATATCATGTATATCAACAGGAGCATATCATACATATGCACACCAAATTCGGTTTAGCATTTCACAAAGTGGCTCCGCTACCACTGTAAGTAACCGGGCATGCAAACAATGAAACAATATGCGCAGCGGAAAGCCCGGAACTCATGGAGGATCCATGTGAAACTGAGTAAACCGAATAACAAAATCGTACCTGGAAATGGTTGAGATCTTTCACTCAACTGTTTAGCTGAATCAGCAAGAACAGGACAGAAATCCCGCTCCTCTATGGTATCCACACGAACCGTCGATGTCTAGCTAGCAATTGTCTCACGATCACCAACCCGAGCACTCCCGAACCGCAGTGCTAGCTGCAGAAAACCGAGAGCTAGAACTTGTGTTTGATGTGTTTCTTTCTTTCTCAAACAAAAGGGTGTGTGTGTGTGTGTTCTTACAAGTCTGAAAAACTCAGAAAGCAAGCTCAAGATAATCTGATTACCCACCTCTACTAATGCATAGAGTAATAGAGACAATGGCCAACATCATGGTCCATTATCCATCATGATTAAGATTCCACCATTATCAAGTCTAATCATGTCTCCACTTTGCATTAATGGAATTACACATCACAACGCATCTAATCTGGTTCAATAATTCAGACAATTAGTCAGCCAAATCAACCCAAACCGACCCTGGTCCAACCACGGTCCAACCATAGTCCAACCATCTGGTCGAACCACGGTCCAACCATGGTTCAACCACCAGCTCGGATCAACAGTTCTAAGTGTGTGACCCTGTAGGCACTTGTAACGTTTGGCAATAATTGTAAAATCTCATTTTACAATTATAAACAATGAGCGGTGTCTAGCAACACATCATTGCTACCCAAACGACAAGATCAGTACTGATTCATTATGCCTCGGAACATGTCATCGTCCTTTCGTCCCATTATGAAGATCAAACACGAGACATGAAATAAGTCAATCTCGTATATGTTTAATCTAAGTTTCTTGATCCCCGAGTTAACTGTGTAGAGCGGATACTAATGATATCACCATATCACATAATCCGAGCATGATCATGCATTTACAGTTCAACTCTATCAAGAGGCCCATCTGATAATATACCCGTTATAAGGGTTGGACGATTCCCATCTTGATCATACAAAACCCACTACACATTATATCATATACCCAATGATTACACTAAGGTCTACTCAGTTACGAATAGCCAAGAGTAATATCAAAGTATATGACTCACATGTTGGGAACCTTGATGATCTCAGGTCTAAGGACAATACATATAAGAACCACTAATGACAATCATATAACGTTCCATGTAGTGTTCTTATGTCAGGTCAGTCCAGACCACAAGTTCTCTAACTTGTATCCGTATGTAGAATTCATATCTCATATAATTCTCAACATACGCTAGTTTTAATTTATTATTACAACCCATCCATAATAATAATCGACTAAAGACATTTAAGAATATAAAATATTCTAGGGTTGTAAATATGTGCAAGCGTTTATCGCATAAACATATTTATTGGAATAACCTTAATGTATATACATGACTATATACAATCATCCAATGATTGACTTTTAGGCATATTACACTAACATATAATATACGTCAAAATGTATATATGACATATAATTCGTGCTGATATAAGTTCTGGCATACATATGCTGCAATTTTAAGTAGATTTTTACTTTGCAGGGGAGGAGATCATTCCTGAGAGACGATCTCGACTCCTTGGAACTCAAGGTATGCCATTCTCGTCAATATCAGGAAAATATCAACGTGATTGGCTTATGGTTGTCGTTATTATATTATTGTGTATATACATAGTTGATGGCGTTCTTGGCTGTTGTTAAATTTTTTGGTTGGGGTGCATTTAATAAATTCCTGATTTGCTGCAGGATGCAACATGTAATCCTCCGGAAGAAATATCACTGGTGGAGGTAAAGGTATACTTTTACAGCCTCCCCTCAATTTAATCACGTGGCTCAAAATTTTTCTAGGACTTTTTAACTTGTGCCATCTGTTGAAAATAATGTTTTGCTAACATCTCTTTATCTCATTCAGGTTTTGATAATGACAAATCAACCTTGTATTAAGATGATCATTATTATGGACCAAAAAGAAATAATCAAGACCAAGCCTTATGACATTAAAGAGTTCAAGAATGGATGAGAATGGATGTGACAAGATCAAGCAAGAAGAAAAAGATAAGTTAGG